>UELV01177664.1:0-29297 GCA_900490015.1 Megastigmus stigmatizans | reverse complement strand
GAGACGCACGCGCGGCCCACCAGGACACAGACTGTGCCGCTTCAGAAAGATGGTCGACGCCCTCCAGAAGTCTATCCGCAGGAACCTGTAGATAGATCTGAAGGTCGTCAGCATAAAGAATGTGCTTGATGATCTTATTGTCAAAAGTCTTCCGTAGGTCATTGATATAAAGGCTAAAGAGCAAGGGGCCAAGGGCCGAGCCCTGAGGAACACCCACGTTCGTATCGAGATATTCAGAACAGCCATTAAGCTTAGAAATAACGCATTGTTTACGACCCTGTAAGTAAGACTTAATCCACAGAAGTGCACCTCTAAAAAAACCCAGATCACATAGCCTTCTTAAAAGTCTTGTAGGAGAAATTGTGTCAAATGCCTTGTTGAAATCAAAGAGCATCAGCAAGGTAATCATCCTTCTATCAATGCCCATACGGCTGTCATCCGTCAACTTAAGCAGGGCAGTCTGCGTACTGTGGTGTTGTCGAAACCCTGCCTGAAAAGGATCAAGAATGCCATTCGCCGTTAGGTATTCAGTTATTTGAGAGTGCGCAAGCTTCTCCAGTACCTTAGAGAGAAAGAGAGAGAGCGAGAGCTAGAGGGGTAGCGAGATTTTCGATACGGAAACAGCAGCTCGAACCAAGCCTCGATCGAGTATCGTTTCGATATACTAGTGGAACGTGGCCTAATATCAGTCCACAAGTGAAAACGGAACGGAATGGGGCACGGAATATAATCCAGCATCCGGCAGTGGGCGCCAATACTGAAAAGTGGGGGAAGCATCGTGTCCGCGGGGCCGGGCTTCTTATCAGCGAGAGAATTAGTTACGCTTGAGCATTCGAGAGTAGCCGCCGGTTTCTTGAAGTAAGCCGACACCATTTCGTGCGTTGTGTGACCGTGAAATGGCGGCTTAGTGTAGTGTAGTGTTTAGTGCTCCACGTGGAATTTAGTGAGTGAACATGTGAAACTAGGCGAGCAATAGGCGGGATCATCGCAACTAAGAGGCTTCGCTGAGACGGGAGCGCACGTGAGTAATAAATAATAGCACACGTATTTCCCAGCGTCTAAGGCAGGGTCTGTCTATATAAGCTTTACTGACGAGTTCAGTAGACAGACCCAGGACTTAATGCAGGTAGTCCCAATCTAACCTTTAACAAGAAGTATTTCATCGATTTTTATACAACATGGTTCAAAATTATTGTTTATTTTTATCTGTAAGGATGAAGTGAATGAAAGAATTATTAAGATTGCAATCACATATTATTTAAGTTCGATATTTCGATTTTAGAAAATTTATGTTCTTATTTTTTATTACTTAAATCTATTTATATTTTTGAGCTGTATTTTACTTAAACTAATGTAGAAAAAATAAAAGAATTATTTTTGTACTGGGATGATACACGTTACCGATCATTTCAGAGAGAAATAATTGAAGACAAATAAAACGTTGGGTTTCATAACCTCACGAGGGAGAGAGCCGTACAGGGAAACGTCTCTCTTTTCCCCTAGCTACATAATATCCCCAAACCTCCTTAATTTTTTATATGAACTATTCAAATATAGAATGAAGAAAGTCTTGGAGAGTTTCATTGAACAACTAATATATTTGTAATTAATTTAATTACGAATTCAATGTTTTTCAATTTGAGTCATTTTGACTTGAGACCTATTTTTAGTAAAAATAATGGAAATAAATTAGATATTATGTTAGCTATATATGAATGTACAGGTTTTACTTTACCAATATAATTTTTATATATTGCCTAAACCATGTTCCGATATATTGGCAAGGTAGTTCCCACAGGAATTATTTCTACATGGGATATATGTATCCTATGGAAAGCAATTCGCTTCCACATAATGAAAAGGGCACTGAGATATATGCGCCAATTCTCGATGGACATAAATCGAGAAGTGCGTGTGATAAAGCGTAAGATCGTTAATTCAATCGTGGCCGATCAAAATATTGCAACGAATATATATAGAGGTCCGGATATTTATTTGACCATTTTCGCGGATGCGACGATGACGAATGATGTCAGTTTTTTTTCTCTTTCATCGTTGTTGTTTATTCCACCGGAATATTCATACCATTTTTACGCCGCTTGATTTTTAAACAATTTGGGGCAAAATGATGATATACGGGTCGCTGTTCCAATTAATGGTAGGTCAAATTACATATGCACACGCAGTGTTTGTTTTCATTAATTTCATTTATGAATTCAATAAGCTTTTGCGTATTATATCGCACGAAAGTTTTACATGTAAAATGCCAATTTTTATGGCTGAGTCAATGATCATTAAAATAATAAAGCTAAAATTATTTTAAAAATTAAATTTATTTACTAATGAAATGAACGTGATTTTTCGAGATCACCTTTATACGCACTTTAGGTCTTTAAAAAAATACGCATAAGATACAAAACACAAAAGTAGAAGGACGAGGAGAAGAAAAAAAAGTCACCCAGATTCCACTTGGTAGAATACGCAAAGTCACTCTTTCTTTTTACGCGGGCAAAATTTTTTTTTCGGAACTGTGGAGACTTCTGGGGGGAATAACCGTTTTGTCTCTCCCGTGAAAGCAATATTCGATTTTTTCCCTTTTCATAATCCTTCCGTCCTGACCGCTGCTACTGCTACTGGCTCAAGGTTGCACTCGACGAAATAGCGCTTGAATTCTTTCTCTCGTTTCATCTCTCTTTTGTCTCAAATTTCAACCAGCTTTTCGCATTAAAAAAAATGCAGCGAATGGTGCATGTGCGCCACTCATCATCGCCGCACCTTTGTGACTTTCAACCGCTTTCTATTGTGTGCACTCCTCTTTCCTACTATCTTCCGTTCCGTCCTCTGTTTTCATTATCGCTGAAATCAAAGTAATAATGTGTAGAAGGGAATAAACGTCAGCTTTAAACCGATACGCAATCCCTATATTTACCTAGACAAAAATATTGGTGGGTGTCCTTCGCCTAACAATGTTTGTGTTTTCTGGAAATTCAATGTTAAAAATATGAAATACACTTTCTTCGAAGATTGCTAGTCTTCCGGTAATTAATTAACATTTTATTCAGCAAGGAATATCATTAATGACAATTTTTATTAGGAATGATTAGATATTAAAAAATTTCCTTCCCATCTTAAATTGTTTTGTTTACAAAATGTATATTCAAGAATAATCTCTGGTGCATAATTTATCTATTTAAGAAGTATCTATCTTCATGTTTTTTTATGAACAGCTATCAATTCTAAATCATAATAATATGGAAATCATTCGTGGAAGAGTTTTATTCAAGGTTGGAAATAATCTTTCTGAACAGGTAAAATACACGTTTAACTAAGTGGTTGACGTTTTGGGCATTTCATTTGTACGTCCCTCTTCAAGGCTGTTGGATGCAAGTTCATAAAAGGATTTTTCTAATGAGTATTTCATCGCACAAACAAAAGTAATATGTGTAGATTAAATTGTGATTTACTACAACTCACCCAGCATGTAAATTTATTTACTCTCTGCATTTCACTGTAACGCACTATAAACCATAGATCGATTCGAGTACTCTTAGCCTTCCAATGCAGATTTATTGAAGAAAAGAAAGTGGTTTATTATTCCCTAGGGAGAGAAAGAAATGTTTATTTCTGTTGACAAAAAAAATGAGTCTACGGGGAATAATAGTATATTACGCGACTAGGGAGTGAAAAATTTGGATAGCTCGGGTAAATTGACAACCGAGGCGAAGGCGATGGCCGAAAGCATGGGCTTTTCACGGCTAATTATCTTTTCAAATATTCAAAATAGGGAAAAAAGGAGTTCTGCTTGGAAAAAATGGAGAAAGGGGAAAGGGACTTGAAAAGCCTTAAATCTAGAAACCAGGATTATACTAAAATTTTACGAAAAATTATGATATAGATAAAGATGAAATAATGTCATAACATTTATCACGCATGTCAATCTCACAGATAAACGATGCAACAGAAAAATTGCAGTAAAGTAAGATCATAAAATAACACAAAGCCACATTAATATCTATCAGTCAATGTTTAAAAAAGAAGAGAATGTCACGTACACTTAACCCGCATGCATACACTCATGTAAACAATCGTCATACCAGTATAAAAAAGGATATTACTGCAGATATGAAACAAAAGAAAAATAAGTACAGAAAAGACGACGATGAGGTGGAGCCGGAGAAAAGAGAAATGGGTGAGAGTATATAGAGCGTGCAAAGTATAGAGGGCTCAAAGGCATACCACTAAAAATCACCGAACCACATGTCGGTTCGATTTCAAGCTACTTCAGCCATTTAGCGGTTGTTCCCAAGGAATTCGTACAAATTAAATTGCTCTGACTTGTTCTTATACACTCGATTTAAGCTAGCACCCTCTCCCATCCACCAGAAACTAAAGTATATATATACGTTTGTATCATTCTTTAGCTGACCCACAAGCAAAGGTCCAAAGACATTGAGCTAAAATTAATGAGAATTTCACGATTGCTTCGACAACACAAGAAAAATATCGATAGAAAAGCAGAAAGTAGAAAAGACACGGGCTTTTAAAATTACAGCTACAAACTCGCGTTTCGATTTAATTTTGCTCAAGTAGCTCGTTAGTTGATTCTTTTGTGCAGCGATTAATGGAATTGTCGCTGCTAAACTGGGCTGTCTAAGGTATAAAATCGACAAACTCAATGCTCCGGCGTAAAAAGAAAAATAGAGTAAAGGCCCTAGTAGTCGACCACTTTAGGCTAAATTTGAGCTTACAATGATCAGAAAAAAACGAAAAAATGAATTTAAAAAAAAGACCGTTGGATTAAAAGTATATCGTTTCTGATGCTGACGGAATTTATTATGCAATTTGTAATGTATCGCGCAAATCGTTTAAAGCTTCATTACTGATCAAGTATTCTCTGAAGAGGTCGTAGAAATTTATTATTGATTAAGCAAGAAAGTAAAAAAGTGCTGCAGTGAGATCGTTTCTTTTTCGCTCTCATATAACTAGGAAAAATCAGGCCACACGATTGCATATGAGTCATTGCCGTCGCCATTGTTTGTGCGCATATTTCCAGTAACCCTGACCGATTTTTACGACCACGCGCTTTCTCATACGAGCACTTAAACTTTTTGTCTCTCAGGCCCTTTGTGCATACTCAAGACAAGCGAGAAAAGATCTTTATACAGCTATTTTTGTTTACGATGTGGAGAATATTAATCTGTGCAACGAGTGTGTGGTTGTTGGACTTTTTGCTTTTATTCATTTGCTATTTTGGTTGCCATTTTACTTTGCAGTAGTTGTGATGCGGCCTATTTTCTAAATTTTTTAGAAGGAGGTTAGGGTAGTCAGTGCTACTTTCGAGCGAGGGTCCTATCTGGTAAAAGAATTGTCAACTCTCAGATTAAAGTGAAAATCTACATTGGATGAGATAAATAGAAAAGTGCGAATATGTAGAATTCAAGATAAATTAAGGTTAATAAAACAATTTAGATTATCAAACCAAATTAGTTTTTTTATTAAAAAAATAACTTAAATTAATAGAATAAAAAAGACACATTAATTCCAATAGTTACAGTTATTATACATACTCTATACGGATAAGTAACCTTCCTAAAACTTCTACTAACTCGCCGTGAAGAAAGCATTATCGCGTGATCTCAAAAAAACAGTCAATAAGTGAGTGCTAATAAAGTGAAAACAATTTTAATGTGAAAATTCAATATAAGCGAGCTCCTCTCGTTTTCATGTTAGCTGTTAATTTGCTTCGACTTAATTGTAATTTGACGAACATGCTGGAAAACAGGGCCACGGGTATTTGACTGGTTACTCTCTCTCTCTCTCTCTCTCTCTCTCTCTCTCTCCACACTCTCTCTCCATACTCTCCCTGTTCATCGGCAAAATGACAGTTGGGAGTGCAGAAAGAGGAGGGTAACGTACAATTTATGATGCTATATAAATTCTGTCGAGCTGTATTGTTTGATTAACTCGGCGTGTAAGCTACGAGTAAGTGAGCTTATAAAAAGCACTACGATTAATTGCTATCGGCCGACGGTACAAGCGCCTCGACAACAGGCACTTGATCATTGATACGCCGCTCAACGTGCATTGTTTTCATCGTCCTCTCTCCCTTTTTCATTATTCTCTCTACCTTTTGTTCTTGAGCTTTTTAATAAAATGATAATTTAGAATAATTCACCACTTGGTGAGGGTGGAAAAAAAGTATAGCGTCGACTTTTTTCACACTTCACGCTGGTTAAAGTAATGAAAATCATTGCTTTTGAAAACACTAGTTAATGAGAAGATGATTAGGGTTGTACTTTTCATACAAAATAATTGTATCAGAATTATCCTGAATAGGCCCTCGATTTAAAGATATTTTGTACAAAACAGCAGTTCTTGAAAGTTTCAAGAAAATTTAGATTCCACATTTTTAATCATCTTGTAAGATTTCATTGTAGCAATTGCCTTGAAAAAAATACTCGAAGCATGTTTTCTATGTTCCAAAAATTCGTTTCTTCGTAGTTCGCTTAGTTATAAAATGCGTAGGTGACGCCTATATGCACCTGGTGTGGTATTGGACTCATATATCTCCAGCATGGTCCAGAGAGAGAGAGAGAGAGAGAGAGAGAGAGAGAGAGAGAGAGAGAGAGAGAGAGAGACTGAGTATGTAAGCAAAACGTCGTTATGACGGGGAAAAGTTATATGAGGGTTTAAGTGGCCCGTGAACCGTCCGCAAAATAAAGACGTCAACTGCATCGAGAGCTTTTATCAGGCTGTAGGAGGTCACATAGGAGACGACAACATAACAAATTTTTGTTCCAAAGCACCGTCCTAAGTATTTTTATTATCTTCGCCCCGACGCGACTTTTACGAATAGCTTTATTAAATGTTTTATGGCAGCCGCCAATGATAAACTGGGAGTCCTAAAAATAATGTTCCCAAAATGTTGTTGTACTTCAAACTTCGGCATCAACCTGGACGTTATTCAATAGGGATGTTAAATAACTCATAAACATTATTTTGCAAATTTGTTATTAAGGAATATAAAAAACGCATTATTCTTTAATCTTATTTTATAATCTTTCATTCTAGGATACGAAAAAATGTTTACGATGATGCACTTATGGGTATAAAAATTGGTCGCGTTTTATGTGTAATAGGAAGCATGGGGTGACGATGTGTACCGGATAGTATATAGATGGTATCCATATTCATTCTATCGTAAATTGAAATATCATTCTGCATCGAAATTGAAAGTTGCTCAAAATTAATGAAAAAAGTAAAAAGAATGGTTTTTGTTGCCGGGAGGTCAATCACAAAATAAAAATATTTGAAATAAAACGGTAGAACAGAAAATTTTTCATTTTCTCCGTGAGTGTTATGAAATAAGAATATGATAATAACGATTATCACGGTAGACGCATGCACCTGGCAAATATAAACAAAAAAATTAAATTGTAATATAATGAAATTAAATTGAAAAACAAAAATATTCATGAAAAGGTATTGTCCATGGTTAAAGAAGTTTTTATACTTGAAGTTTGCAAAATCAGTTTATTTTTGAATTCTAAGAAAATTTTTTTAATCTTTTAGCGCAAGTTCGATAAATAACAATATGCTGCACAAAACTATAACAAAATAATCCACCGGATGTTAACGGGAAAGGAAATAAATGCTCAATTTTTTCTCAATCCTCAAGGGAAAAATAAAAATTAATTCAATCCACTAAAATTAAAAGAGGTCTATTTTCTGTAAATTTAAAGTATATTTTATGCTCATACAGGTGACTGAAAAATCGATTCTTCCGTAGTATTACTACATAAAATTCCAATATAGACGCAGGTTTCAAAACTTGAAAGAACAAATAAAAACAGAGGAAAGCGTTAAAAATGGCCTGGGTGCTGAGATTGGACACACATATACATTTAAGGCTAAGTGAGAGTTCGCGCTTGAGGTCATCGACAAGATGTGCATCGCTGTACCGATACACACGAGCAAATGGGGAGTGGGCAGGACAGAAAACTTGTACTTGGGAGCTTAATAATCGATGTAGCGTGCAGCACTGGTCTCTGACTCTCTCTCTCTTTCTCTCTCTCTCTCTCTCTCTCTCTCTCTCTTCCGCCCTCTCTTTCACTCTCTTTCTCTCGTATACGAAAGTGCATATATAAATCAAGCTATACTGGAAATTTCTTTATACATGCATATAATACATACATATACACAAAAAGAGGACCTCGCGTGCTGCGCGGCCTCTTACACTGATATAATACGTAAACCGCATGTAGTCGACCGCCGAACGTTTCTCTTCTTTCTTCTATGCAGGTATACACGTGAAAGGTTTTACGTCAAACCAGACGATCAAAGTTCAGAAAGCTTTATACAAGGTTTACTACCAAAATACAAGAAAAAGGCTTGATTTTACAGTCTTTTTTAAAATAGCACTTTTCAAATCTGCCTTTTTTTATACACTATAACACATAATTTTTGACTATATATAGAAAAAGACACTGCATAATACATAAGTAACTTCTTTGAATAAAGACTAATGAGCAAGTGAAAAATTGGAAGCTTTTATAGAGAATCCTCATATTGGTGTGGCTTTCGCGAACGAGCTTTGCATGTGTTGCGGCATCTAAAATTCATAGATTTTGCGGTATCGCAGTTTTTAAAAAAGATGTTAAGTTCAAATTTTACAATGTGTCATACTTCCTAAACCATTTGACATGAAAATAAATTTTTTTTACACATGTGCATATACAGTAATCCATTACATCCTTTACGCAGGAAGCTTTCCCTATTTTGAAATTTTAACAGTCGAACTTGGCTTAAAACGATTCATATGTAGACAAGAGTAGAAACTGTGTTTTTTCATTTCTCTGGACTATATACCGCGCGGTATTTTAATTTTTTTTTTTGCGAAATGGTCGATGGCGAGGTCGTATCATCGTTGACGGGATATTGGTGCCAGAGCTATTGCAAAGTCAATTAAAAATATGTTGGAGAGGATTGAAAAATGTCAGCTGCGCTCCGATGGAAACGAATTTCAATCTCATAAGGATTAGTTATTTCGGATTTTCTTCATTATCTATTGAACTATTTTCATATTTTCTTTGTTCCTTTACTGTATGGATGTATAACGGAATAGAGATTGAATTTTTGGTATCTTAAATAGGCAGCTTTAAATAAGCGAACAAAAGTTGAAGCAAATATATTTAGAAATATTTTGTAAGACCATAGAACTCAACATTGACCTACTTATTTGAGTACTTATTTCGACTTATGTTTAAGTTTAGACACTTGTTTTCTGTATTATTCTGCCGCCATCAGCCTTAAGAGTTGCATATTCATTTATAACAAAAATATTTGGCTATTTTTACAGAAAAACTCTGTTGAGTCCAGTTCTTACAACTGATAAGAATAATTGAACGTTTCATTCAGTGTACGAGGAGAAATTATACTCCATGAGTAAAACAGAGTCCTCCAGCTTTCCCGTGAGTCTATATAGAGTATTCTGATATTAGATATTTTTATATTACATTATTGCTTAATAATGATAATTCAAGTCTGTACCTTAAATTAACGTCATTGTTTAGAACTATTTTTATCTGAAACCCAGCTTGATATTCACACTAGAATTTAATTTCTATACTATAGTTCCACAATGATAATAGAAAGATCACATCTCCACATCATCGGCATATTTTTATTTCAATATTTTCAGATTATTGCCTATTAGGGCTTGTTTCGCGAAACAAAATTTTTTGCTTATATGATTATTTTAAAAATAACACGTTCACGTTTTTACTCAGCTTTCCTGTCTGCAACGTAATCTTGTTGATACCAGACGGCACGTATAAAAAAGCTATGGCAAAAGATAGTAATCACTAAAAAAAAATGGGCGAACCGAGTTTCTCGAATATTAGCAAAAATTTCGCTATCTCGCAGTACCGCAATATCCCTTCTAAATGTTTGAAATATACCTTAACCGAGAAAATAATAAAGTGAAACGTAAAGAGACATATTGATAACTTCTATAGCTTACTCACACTCTCCCTGGCTACTATATACAAGAGAAACCACATGAAACTCGATTGTGGCGCAAACTCGCCAGGAAACTACGTTACGCTCGTGAATCTACCGCTACCTCTGATGCGCTCTCGTTGTAAACCACGACAATTGTTTCCATGTTTGGTCTCTGCAGCTTCGCTGCTTCGGTTCTCTCCCTCGTGTACTTTTTTGTTGTCTCCGAACTATCTCCCAGCCATCCACGGCCTTTAATAATGACGATTTGAAAAAGGGCCGGAACTAGTTCCAGCGCCAGTTTTGCAAGTAAAAACGGTGTACGCACGCGTTCTTTACCATTTTCTTCTAAGTAGAGTAAATCAATGTCCAGTCAGGCTAAATTCGTAACTGCAAATATGTCTGTAGTCTCTTCTGTTCAATTTGTTATGACCGTGGTGGAAAATATAAAACACTGTCTTTTACTAATAAAGGTAAAATCATGTATAGTAGTTCTTAGTGCCAAAAAATTCTTATCGATGCAATTTTTACTCCATAACAATTCTCGTCGCTGGGATTTATAAAGCTGTTCGCTTTAAACATTTACCCAGTCGGGATAGAAAAGTGCAACGACTGCAGAGATTCTCATAGGCAGATCGAGTTGCAGGTTTTGGCTCGCGCACTCGCATTATAACTTTCGATACAGCCTCCTATTTCAATCCCCCAGAAACTACGATGCACAAGAATCTACGATCGCTTTGAATTTAGGGATTCTCAAAGACGTCACGCTCCAATAAGTCGCCCGTAAGGGAACAAAAATGTCGAAGCAGAAAAAATATAAATAATCGTGACGGCAGTGGCGGTGCAAAATATAATCCCGCACGCGGTACCATATTATATAAAGCAGTCGCGTTATGCTCCGCCAGTACCGCCGCAGCGTAAAATATTTTCGCGCGTGTTCACACGCATATCGAATGCCCGAAGTATATTTTAAGGTTACACAGCCGTGGCCGCTCACAAGAGGCCTGGAAACCTTCCAACTGGAACGCAAAACTAAAGCGCCCTTCACAAAGTCGACAGACATATCGACTGGCGCTTTTATGTGTGTGCGGATAGCAGCTCATGAGCATGTACCTATACGTGAAATAGTATCGTTTGCCGTGCGTGCGAAACTCATGCGTCGCATTGATTGTGGATAGACAATTTAAGGGATATCTAAATTAGAACCTTTCGGTCTTATCATTGCCTTAATTTTTATTGAAACTCGCTTTATGCTTTGTAATAGTAACTGTGTATAGTACATGAAATACTGTTATTTACAGATTTCGTAGCGATTTCGCCTTGCGAGAGTAGGTAATATACGTATGTATTAGGTTCGAATGTAAGCGACTGCGTGTGAGTGAAAGCTCCCGCACGATGATGGAAAGTCGCTGCTGTTAAGGCGAAATTAAATTCTACAGTGCGAATGTACAGCCGCGCAATAAACTTTGAGGCTTCGTACACATGGGAGGTTGAGCTACGTCGAGTTAACCAAATGGAAAAGTGTTGAAATTGTGAATTATAATTATTATAGCTCTCGTGAATATAGTGATGTATCGCGATATAAAGGTGCTTTCGCAGTAACACGTTTATAAAGGATCTTTAAACTTTTATACCACGAGAGCCTATAAATCGTGTCAAACTTGCGATTTTTAGGTTAGAGTGGTATAAAAGATATTACGTGAAGTTTTGTTTTTAAATTATGTCGATATGAATCCCTATTACGAAAAAAATTTTCATATTTTTATTTTCTAAAAATGCAATACATACCGAAACACGGCATTTTCGTAAATATCAAGAGCGAAAAAAACATATGACGTCTCATTTACCATTTTAAAGCGTCTTCTATGACTAAGCAATAAGTACATAGTAAAGCGGAAGATATGAATTTTCCTTTACATACAAAGAAGTGTTTACAGATAAAGTACGGCTCTATAACACACCCTTATTTCCGCAGAATCGAGTAGCAAACACGAAAACAAAACAAATAAACGTCGTTTTTGGTAGGCGAGGCAAAGCATGAAGGTAAAAAGAAATGACGGCAAAGTGTAAAAGCTGACGCCTCTAAGCGTCCGGTCCTCTCAACACTCCATCAGTCAACAATCCCTGAAGCTCCTTCCACTTACTTGTCCTTGTTTGCGTAAGGCGTTGGTCGCTTTGCTGTCTCTTGTTTAGACAAGATGCTAGACCTGGGGGTGGATTAGTTACGTTTTTGGTAGTTTGGGACTGTCTTGATATAATAAAAAGATAAAGTAACTTTTTTGTAACGATTTATTATTTTTACCTGTTATTACCTGCTATTCATGACTTGCCAAAGAGCTAATGAAAATCGTCAATGTAGAACGATTAACCTTTACAGGACCGGTATTGACACTTTAATGTATACTTAGGGAGGGGGTCGTTCACTTGGGCATGTTTAGTCTATATTTATAAATGAATTAGCCATATCTGTGATATAGATTTTGATATGAAAAATATCGACCCTGTAAAGGTTAAAAAAAGATAAATACAGTAGACTAAGAAAATAATTTAGTTGAATAATTGCGTTATACAAGCTAATTCGACTTATTTATAGTACATTATTATTGCGTTTCTGGGGTATTGCTGGATCTATTCAATAGTCAATTCGTATACTTGTGTATTTATATTTCTGCGATACAAACGAAGACCCGTCCCAAATTCCGGGAATTTAAGCTACGCAGATAGAGAGAGCGGAATCGGATGCGAAACACGAGCCCGCATTCGCAGGTACTATCTTAATTTAAAATAGTGAAATTTCACTGCCAAACAGTGCAAACTCGGTCACTGATCGAAAATTAGTGTACATTCACTGTTTTTCCCAGTTACATTATACAACCTCACTGAATAAATCGCATAGAAGTCGTTGTATTATTACTAAAACAATTGAAATTGAGAATAATAAATATTTAAGTATTTTTAGATTTTTAGTACCCTAACATATCAGAGTAGCTAGCCGGTATCCTACAAAGATTGTTTTAAGGGAGTTGTAAAAATCGAGATCTGGCAGATTTTTTTGAAATTTTGATTATAAGCTGTGTTAAAGATCACGATAAACTATTTTATTTTCCACGGGTAGATGCGTTTCGGCCCGGGTCTTCTCCGCGTCTACCGTGCTCGTCAGTAAGGCTTATATAGACAGACCCTGCCTTAGATGCCGAGAAATACGTGTGCTATTATCTATTACTCACGTGCGCTCATGTCCCATCGAAACTCCGAATTGCGATGATTACGCTTGAACACCTGAACGCTGAAACGTAATTGGTCAACTCGCTGATAAGAAACCCGGCCCCACAGACACAACGCTTCACCCACCTTGCAGTATTAGCGCCTACTCTCTTAATTTCAAATAGTGAAAACTAGGTCACGGTATGAAAATTAATGTATACACATATTATAAAAATGTATAATATACGTTTAAAAGAGTTTTTAATTACCGACTAAGTCTTATTAATAAAAGAAGACAAATAGAATTTCAAAACATTAAAAAAATTAAGAATTCAAAAACGCCTATAATTTCTTTTCCCTATTATTTGAATTATCTAAAAAAAGCTCACAATTGCAAGAGGTATATAAAGATACTAATTATATGTATATATACTTGAATATCGTGTCATTTGGCCAGACTGCAACAGCATGTACGCGTGAGCAAGAAACCGTTGTGTCCGTAAGGGACAATCCAGGGAAACATCGCACTGACCCTTTACATGTCTGTACACACATGCACGGGGGAGAGGACGGGCAGAGGGAGCTCAATCGCTCCAAAGTTGCATCACGTCACTCTGCATAGGAGGCGCGTTAATCCGCATGCGTAATCAGCTTCAGAGTAGAGAGGGGGTGTCTCGGAGAGGTGTAGGCAGCATCGGGAGGAGCTATATCTCCGACACTGTCTCTCGATCAACAATGGGAGAGTCCAGCAGTACCCTGAGCTGGTGCGCCCCCCACGTTTCTATAGCTATCGGGGCGATAACACCAAGGGGGGCATTCATTGACCCCGGAGAGGACTTTAGTAGCAAGTAGCGTGTTGCGCGAGCTTGTAGATGTATACTATGTATGGGGGTCAAGGCTCATTGCTGTCGCTGCTGGTCTGGCTTATATAGTTCGTGAATTGCTGCTCGTACGCGTGTGTCTATTCTTGATGGATGCAAGTTTGACTTGGCCACTGGGACTCTGGGCTTCAATGCGTTGGTGGTCGGAAGGGTAATGTCGCGGTTGAAAAAGCTGTGATTTCGAGCGGTGCTTTGACCGATCGTCAGCTTTGGGCTTCCGTCACAACAATCCGTGGCCAAACTAGAGTTTTTGAGTAGAAATTGTGGATTATATATTTTGCCTGTTATGTCAGTATATATATGCAAACGTATAGTGTTCAATTTATTACTCGTGCAATCAGGGTTTTAATAAAATGATGGAGACCTCTGCGAACCAGTGGAGCAGGTGGATCATTTAAAATAAAATTAACATAGCGTTTTGCCAATTTTTCAAACTGGTATATTAGCAGTTTCTCTTCACGGCAAAGACAATGTGTACCGCTGAAGCCTAGTTCAATTTTAGGGAAATTAATAAATGTCTATAGCTTTAGTTTATAAGAGAATGGAAATATGCATGCAGTTAGTGAACCCTTCGATAAAAATAATCTTATTTCAAAGAGGAAAGAGAAAAAAACGAGAAAGAGACGGACATTTCGCCTTTAATTAGGGATCTCGTCGAGGGATATAACCGACTATTGCTAGGGATAAAGCGTAAAGGGATTCCGGTGAGATTATATAGCCGTAAGGAAAACTCAGCGATGCGTGACTTCGCATACGAAAGTTGGACAATATATATATAAGCATAGCAGGCAAAGTGCTCGTACTCGCTCACTTTTTCTCTCTCGCTCTCTAACCTACCCGCTCACTTTTTCTCTCTCGCTCTCTCACCTACTCGCATTTCCATAAATTCGAAGTGAAAAATTGGCAGCTCTCCTACATGCGCCAGAGAGGTGAAGGTGCCGTCTGACGTTGAGAAGCCCCGTTGGAGCTACCTTTTTTATTTTTACCCTACACCTACTCTATATATAATGTATATTTGAATTACAATTTTTTCCCTCATTTTTTTAAGAAAATGAGAAATAGTGGGTGGAATAATGTTCTGAGGTACAAACGAAGGTTATACAAATAAAACTCGTTACCCGATAAAATCAGCGGGAATCATTTGTTTTTAGCTACTGTCTATTTATTTAGTATCTTCGTGCAACAGAGTACATTGCAATATTCATTGTGGAAATCCAATCTTTTTTAATTTCTCTTCGGAAAAAATGGGCTGCTATATTAATACTGCTATATAATGCTATTAATGAGAACGTCGACTTTTTATAGGCACGTTTGGAGCAGAATTTCTTTTATTGCAAATTAAATTTTGTTTGCATTGCTGGATGAAGTAGTATACGAAGAATTGTAATGTAATTTACTATTATAACTTTTGTATTATAATTCGCTTTAATACGTATAATTTATTATATATGCTATCAAAAGTTTCTATTCGTTATTTATAAATCTAATAGAAATTAGCATATTATCCTCCTTGATAACTGATTTAACATTGAGATTATAACAAAAATTTACAGGTTTGTAGATAAAGGACTAATAAAATTACTGTTAAATTTTTTGTGAGTCTGCATGGCCTCAGAAGCGAGAAAAAAATATTTTTATTTTTTCAATTTTAACATTGTTTCTTATGGGGAGTTATTTTATAATCGCGATATTAAATTAACTGATATTGAAATTTTTTTTAAAAATTTGCAGTGATAGAACAATTAATAAAGCATGCATAGCAACTCGAAAAATGATCATTCATGGGTTTGTCAAAGAGTTAGAAGATATTTTTCTTTTAAAAAGTAAATTTACGCAAAGATTATGTACGGTAAATTTATATCTATATATATCGACTACGCTTATCAAATCCAGAAAATTCCGTGCTTGATTTCCTATGTACCGATAGAACCTCCTTAAATCAGAATTTTACGTTGCAAAAATTGTTAAAAAAGAAAGAAAATTTTCATATAGCACTAGATGTATTCATAAAAAACGAGATTCTATTAGAAAATGGGATTTAAAATACAACATTTACATTTAACAAATTAGAACTTCATGTAATTAAGTATATATATAATTTATACTTGTATTTCATTAACCCTCTAATTTACGGTATACGATAAAAAATAAAAATTTACAATTTTGTTGCAGCTTCTCATATACCAGATGGTTGATCTATTATTTTGAAGCACTCAAGTGGGAATACTGCATTTCTTCTGGATGAAGTATGGCGCGATATTGGATCACTCTACATAAATGCATGCAGTATTCAATTATTTGGTAGGTGATGCAGACATATTAGGTATTTAAAGATACATAAACTGATTTATGGAATTTCTATCGAGCATTAACTTCGTTTTGAAAATTAGTGCAATCTTATTAACTTATCTCCATTTTCTTTAAATATTAGAATTACGTAAAATTTAATCTTTTTAGAACATGTTTTTATGGTAATGGATACAAAATTCAATATTCTTACAGTTATAGACAATTCCAATTTTAAATCATGGTCAAAATGTGCATTCAAAATTGATTTCCAAAATCGAGTCATTTATTATATTCAGCTTAAGAAAATGGGCGGTTATTTTCCCAAAATTGTCACTTTTTGTCAGTCATAATATTATCATCTAAAAGCACTACGCTCAACACTGGCAATACATAAATTGGTAAAATATGCAGTGAGCCTAAAAATAAAGAGTCACTGCTCTAAAATACTATCTCTGTGAACATTTCTCAAGGATCATGATGAACAGAGCAAGTTTAGCTGCGCACAGTAGTAAAAGGCATGTGACTGCACACGACTTTGGCCGTGTACATCTCTCTATATAAACGTGCGTTCGACTTGCTGCTCTATCTTATACGCTCTGAATATCAAGGGACTTGAAGAAACAACTGTAGTAGTAGCAGCGCATAGAAAAAGAGAGAGAGAGAGAGAGAGAGAGAGAGAGAGAGAGAGAGAGAAACGAACGTCCGACGTGCGAAAAGCCAACGATGCTCGCTCCAAAGCTGCAGCAAAGTATAGTAAAATCCAATTTCCCGGAACCTCCGTTCTCTCTCTCTCTCTCTCTCTCTCTCTCTCTCTCCCTATAGCAGTCACGTGCGGACGCTGACGCACAACTAGTATATAGGTACGCATCCACGCGCGACGCCCTGCGTAAATACTTGCCTCCCGGTAATAAGCAAATAGCGCATTCTAACTGTTACATACACGTACACACATACACATTCTTCACTCGTCCCATTTCTCTCTCTCTCTCTCTCTCTCTCTCTCTCTCTCTCTCTCTCTCTTCCAAATCGACTGGACGACGCAATAGTATATATATACGATGTTCGGAGAGCTTGTGAAATTCGGATCGACGGAAATGCCTGTGCGCACTAGTTGTTCGTTCGCTCTCTCGGTGTGTCACTAGCTGTGCACTAGCTCTTTCACGAGAGAGAGAGAGAGAGAGAGAGAGAGAGGGGAAGGGATGGGTGCTCGAGTGACCCTCTAAAATCCCATCCGAGCGGAGGAATTCGACATTTAGCTGATGCGACTATCCGTGTGCAAGCCTGTGCGTATGTACCTGTGCGTATAAACGAAAGAGAGAGAGAGAGAGAGAGAGAGAGAGAGAGAGAGAGAGTGTGAGAGGAGGGGTGGAAGAGAGTCAACAGTGTAAATGCGGTTGTCGGACGTCGCTCGCGCGAGTGCAGACTAATGTTCTTATGCCCTCTGCGTACGCGCGCGTAGCGGCGAGTTTTGGCGGACTAACAATTTTTATGGCTTGGAGTTGGTGGGCAATGGTGCGCTGGGATGATGCCTAACAATTTGTCGTGAAAGCTACATTATTTTTAATTTGTGCAAGTTTGAGTATTCTTCGTGCTATTAACGACCTTTTACTTTAGTTTCAAGCAATTAGATCAATCGTTCATCTGTTCTCTATATCATATAGAGGTGCAAGTCACAACAATAAAGTCAAAATCTTGTGTAATTTTTGAAAAAAAAATCATGATCTATTTGAATATTTTTTGTAAATGATATCGTATATATTTTAATTTATCAAGTGCTGTCTCCGCTAGTAAGTAAGTATGAGTTATGCAGACTAATAAACCTAATCAGGCGCACCGCGACACGATATACTTTCAATTCGTACTTTTTAACCTACAAAATTTTTTTCATTTGGAAATTGCAAGGTAAATACTTGTACTTATAATAGCTACTCGTTTTCAAAATAAAAGTATCATTTTTTCCAGTTTTTTAAAACAGTTTCATTAAAAAAATAAATACTCTGTAAATTTTAATTTCAGGCAGTCTTTTTGAAACTATATAGGTATGTGGTCGGAGACCGATAAAAAATATTCATACTAATAAACCCACAAACAATGGAATCAAGTTGTTAAAATACATTATTATTAAGTGGCATTATTTTACGATGAGTGGAAGTAAGAGAAGATCAAAATTAGTTTACTGTTTCAATAGGTCATAAATTAAAAAATGACTCCCATACTATCTTTTATATTACTAGTGAAAGGATAAGTTGGGAAGCATTAATTTTAAATACACGGTGTCATAATGTGTTGTAATGTGTCAATATGATTATCTTCACTGAGCATATAGAATATACGAATATAGAATATGGGAATTAACAAGTAAAAATCATAAATATACTATACACTTATAAGAATTTTAGCTTTAATTGAACATTTATTTTGCAAAACGTTAAAAAAAGAATATTTAAACTAATTAGAAATGCCACATACTTGCCACATAATGTACTTTATGTTTGATGTCGTGTAAACATAAACAATAGATTTCTAAGCAATGATTTATTCACATCTGTTCTCAGCACAATAAATGAATGCATAAATTTATTGAAAGGTGATCGCATCTTCCGTTAATCGAATATATCTTTACTCAGAAATAAAGGTATATATTTCAAGCTTATCTCAATCAATGTATAATTTTGAATAAAAAATTAGAAGCATTCAATATTCAGATAAAATGTACAGTATTGATGAATATTTATTATTTTTAATCGATTGTCCCTCGTATAATAATCCGGATTTCGATTCGCGAAATTGTAGCATCATAAACTGATAGACATCCACAAAAGCGGATCTGTACGTCTGCCGGTCCCACATTAAATCGTTCCTTTAAGGTCATCCAGAAATGGAGCCAGAATACGCAACTCTCGCGCAGAATAATATTTCCAACAGACAAAGGGTATATCAATATGAAATCCGAGCGAAAGCTATAGAGCACCGTGGCAATAAAAGCGTTATATACAGCGGGTATCGTTCCGAAGTTCTCTCCGTTCTATCTCTCTTCTATCTCTTTCCGGGACGCACACATAGAACCTTTTCCGCAGAGTTGAACTGTGCGTGATTTCTCACAAGGCGGCCAAACTTGGCTCTCTCTCTCTCTTTCTCCCTCTCACTCTCTTACTCTATAGCTCGCGCGAAATGACTTTATAAATTGCCGATCGTTGGTAGTGCGCGTCGTATCATCCAGTAATTCAGCACTGCCACTTTGCCGGGGGCTCGTCGATCGATCTCTCTGTCTCTCGCTCTCTCTCTCTCTCTCTCTCTGAGCTAGGTCAGTAGCCTACATTCTAGGGCAGGGGGAGGGGGTGGAAGCGTCGCTTCGCGGCGGCTACTTTATGGGTTCGCGGCTCGATTCCCTCTCTCGGACAGCTGCGCAAGAGAGGGTGCACAGGACGCGACGACCACGTAAGCTCGAAATCTCGCAGTGCAGAGAGCTGAGTTTGAATGCGTTATGCCTCGGGGCTCGCCACTGGTCGCGATTCTTTATATATCGACTGTGGGTGGGGGGTGTACGTTGCTTGCTAATGATCGCGTGTGGGTAGCGGCCGAGCCGAGGCGCATGGATCTTTATTCGTGTAGGAGGGTGGATAGAGTTCGGCGGATCATTCGTGCACCGAATCTTGCAGTGGGAGAACTTTTTTCTGCTCCGGGGGGTCAATAACCGCGACTTTTATTATGGCCTGTTTGTAGTTTTGCTGTATGTATAGTAAGCAACTTTGATTTATCGCTTATTACGGTTCTTCCATGGATTAATGCATTTTTCATGCGACCGAAAACTCATTGAGAATCTTCGGCATCGGGTTAGCTATTTTCTGGCTTTCTAGGTGATTATATTTTCTCGTCGAAATTTCATTTATTGGATTCTATATTTAGGAGACATTATGATATCCTATTTTCAACGACGGCTCATCTTTCGCCATCTATCCTCATTAAAATAGCTCAGAGAATCTGAGATACGATAATCATTAAAGAATTGTATCACCTTTTTCGTATTATATTTTACTTATTTGATCATTTTATCGAACGATATGTATTTTGAATAATAATTTTTGGCCCCAATATTTTAATAATAACTGAAAAGTATTTACGAGATTTGATAAATAAACTATATTACTATTTTTATTCTTTAATAAATGTTCACAAACATATTTGCTTATTGAATAAGTATAACTATTACGTTTGCGATATCATTAAAACCAGCTGGGATATTCGATATAATCGAAAGAATTGTAGCTTTACAAGAAAATCTGCGTGTATTTGTAAGGTTTCATAAGAAAGGTCTTGGCACAGCGCAAATATCTTTTAATTATCCGATTCTGATAAGCTATAGAAATATCTAATAATATAGATACAAAGGATTCTCAAGATGCTTTGAAAATCTGAAAATAGCGGATTATGTATTTCAGAGATACTTTTTCGTTGGTAATCATGTAAATCTTGAAGAATTCCCTAGCGAATTAAAACGATTTTTAAGTGAAATACATAACCCGATTATTAAGGTCTAAAAGTTAATTGATAAGATTCTTGTGACTAGATATTTAAATTTAGATCTACACCTTGATAAGGTTACGTATACCACCCAACTCTTCGTTTACGTCAGTTTGAACAATTATGCGTAGTATAAGTAGTTCCATAAAAACCAAAGATTGCAATAAATCCGAAAAAATGAAATAAATGACAATGTGGAACAAGTTACGGAAAAGTTGCCGTGCAAATTACTCAACAGTATATCCCGATTGATTCAATCGAATACTTAATTGCTGAAAATGGTTATATCGGAAAATAAAGCGTAGAAACTATCCCACGGAATAATGTCAAACACGCTAATATTTTTTAGCGTAATTGTGGCGTTTGACTGGTCATACAGTTTATTAATTCGCCGGACCGTGAAAATACGATGAGAAAGGGAATCAGCGGAAAAAAAAAACAGTGCAGAAATTGGAAAAAGCTGGAGCTAATTAACTATTGGCACGGACAATTAGCGAAAAGTTCGTGCTTGTTGTATATAGTGTGTGCGCGGAATTAAAAACGAAACAAAAGAGAGCTGCACACGCGCGGCGGCGTTGCAGCACCAGCTTGAACGATTGTGCGCATAACACTGTGTGTATAATGCCAAGAAAGGTGGTGGAAAAAGGAACATCTCGCGGTTAGTAAAATTCCTTGATAATGGGCGCTCGCAAGCTTAATGTAAAACAGCTGCATGGATGGTTTATTACAAGAATATTGATTTTTGTTTCAACGTTGGATAACAATTCAAAATATTTATCTGTAAATAATGGTTGCAACAAACATGCATGGATTTTGTTCGAAGTACTAAAATATGTTTAAAAACAGTTTCTTTCCTTGTCTTGAAGTCACTTATTCTATATGACAAATAAGTGTTTCACTTGATAAAATTTAAGATACCTTGTTCAAAAATGTATCATGGCACACATTCACCTTTCTCATCTCGTTAAGAAATAGCATTTCAGCCATTTCCAGATTCTCGCCTTCTCTTACAATGATCCAGGATAACGCGAAATTCTTTTCACATATAACGGATATATACGTTTTTCCGAGCTTAAGAAAGCCAGACGCCCAAGCTATCCCAGTATCGCCAAACATTGCAAGGAAAGTCGTGCACGCGATGCTCTCCAAACCGGTGAAGCAGTGATGCCGTTGCCTCTCGGCCGCGTTATTTTCAATATTTTTTTCAATGCCTACCAACGTTTTCCTAAACGCATAGAATCTCTCCCTCGTCAAAGTGATTCTCGCTCGTGATCACATTTATACCCCGTTTACATCCCTTGAAAACTCTTACGCATTCGTTCAATTACAGAGTTCTCTTTCTATACCTCCCTCGCTCCGTGTATCGTTTCTCGTCGCATTCTCTCGTCCCACTCGCGCTGAACGGCGGCTACGATTGAGAGCATTGTTATCGCACAATAGCCGTGGCTGCCTCGGCAAACAATGCCCGGATTTAGACAATCGGCTCGTCGATCGAAACATCGACTGGCAAAACAGTCGCGCTTCGTCCCTCTATATACAGACAGTCAACTCATTGTGCTTCACACATTTATATTATGTTATGTACGTTATTGAAAATATATATAGTTGTAAAAGAAATAGTAAGTCTCAACCCCCCTCCCTCTTCATTTATGTAATGTACAAATAATAAACTATTTGTGCATTGCATAAAAGAGAAGTTCAAAACTCTCTTTCGCCATGCTTCTGGTATAATCACTACCCTGCACACATTTTAGGGCCAATTTCGACGTAAATTTTTAATCAACAACAGCAATAATTACACACATTGATCTACATCGAAATACGGAATTAACAGAAGGTGTTGTTTCGGAAAAGACAGCACTTTGGAAAATTGTAGACACTATTCCCAACAATTAAAATGTAATCTATCTTGCCGTTTCATGAATGAAATGGAAAAATTCCAACACAATTTTAAATGGTAAATATTTATGTCACATTTTATCTGTATTACAACCATCGAGCAAAACTATTTCAGACTTAAAACCTCGAGATTTTGAAAAAAAAATTTAAAAATCATACACTTTTTTTTGAATAATAATCTATAAAGTTTTCATGTCAACTTTTAGACCAATTCTAGCTAAGGCGTTTGAAAGATGAGACTTTAGAGCTATCTCGATTTAATTTTGATAGCTGCAAGTCTAAGAGAGTTTCTTACTCCGTATAGCTATAGAGAACTTTCAAGCCGAGTCTACAAAGCAACTATAGTTTCACTATTATTTAAATGCAACTGCGATCTCTGCCAGCTTTCGTCTCACGGCCGCTTTCATTATTTTATCTTTCTATCTCTGCCACTGCGTCTCAATAAGCATCTTCTCCATTTCACGAACACATTTTTTTAATAAAATAGTTCCGGCCCTATTGATTATTTTCCCCATTAAAAAGCGTTATTTGACAGCTACGAATCAAGAGCTCATTGACGAGTCATAATACCGATTCGCCTTTGTGTGGAATATTAATTTGCAGATTGATTTATCGAGACGATATTATTATAAATGAATAATTTGCAGTTGTACGTAAACTGTGCTATGTTGAAAGTCTTAATGTTCAAAACAGTTTTTAATGATTTTGCGTTACCAAGTTTCATCATGCTTCCAGTCATTGAATTTTTAATGATAATTCTTATATAAATAAAATAACTATTGCGCCGAATATAATATATCATATTGAAATTTTTTAAAATTATAATGTAACTAGTGTGCAACTTATTCTTAGCGTTTCGAGACAAAATAAGTTACTTTGTAAGGTGTTTTATTTTGCAATATGGAGAAAATATACGGCACTTTGTGAAATGTTTGTGCCTAAAAATTATGAATTTAATATAGACTGGCCAAATTCTCTCGAATAAAGCCACAGAATCACCTTTTCAATTATTTGATGAATAATTATTAGCTCTGCTCTAGCGCGAACTGTTTTCATAAAGTTCATTGGATAATTCATACAAGGATTTCATTACGCCGATCAGTCAATTACCCGTTCGCGTGTAAAATTGGAATTCATAGAATTATTTTGTATTTTAACTCTTTGCAATTTTATAAAATAATCCGATTGTTCTGTTTATTTTTTCTTTACCATGACCTCAATAATAATCTGTTGAAATAATCATATTTTATACAGCATTCCAACGCGAAATATTTTTTTTATTAGTAATCGTTACATGATTACAATAGCATAAAATACGAGGCCGACCAACCATTTGATGGCAGATTTTCTTCGATTGAAAACATTTTAGTATAAATATCCTGGATTGAGAATATTTTACGCTATGAATTAAATCGGCAATTCACAGCAAAACTTCATAAAATTCATTATAATACCTGATAACTATATTATAACACATAACATCTAGCAGTCCTATGATATCCACTATAAAAATTATAAAGCGACCGAATGCGGCGACTATCGACGCATTCCAAAGAAATCCAACTCTTACCATTCAGCGTTATACGCTTCGCAAGCTATTGCTTAAATGCAAGCGGTTGTAGCATTTTCTAACCTAGCAACAGAACTTCCACGTGGGTCATAAAAACTGCACGAGGCGATTTTACCACCACCGACGCCATCGATCAGACGATCATCAACGAAGGGAAATGATAATAAATACATTCCCACCAGGCCAGCACAAGGAGAACGAGCTAACATCTAAAGTAGGAACGATCGCCCGTTCGCTGCGTGATGCATTAACTTACATTCACGCGATATTTGCCAGTTTCAATAAAAGTTCCATTAACTTCACTTTGCTGCTTAATTTATTTAAACTCGCCCGCCTTCGTGAACTCCTCTTCGAACCAATTTATCGGAGTGTTGGACGATATGAATCCCCGAATATAGAGACAATCCGTTTTTGTTATTATTTTATCTTTATTTATTATTAGTTCTCCCTTGTCACTAATATTCATACGTGAGAGTATTGAAAATAAATTAATTATGAATAGTAATCGGATTATTTGGTTGTGATGTAACGATTGAAAAAATTTACAACGGAATTATGGTATGATTCGTGCTAAAATTATGTAAACGGAAAACCATAAAACGGCTTGATTAGAAGCTACTCCACGCAAGACCGAACAGAGGTCAGAAGAGAAATCAGCAATACAGCGAACGATTTAATTGCGGATAACTAGTCGAAATAAAAGTCAAAAGAACAAAAAATAGCGAGAAAGGTGTACTCGTGCGAATTGAGTTTTTCAGTCTACAGTACAAACAATCGTTCGCTGAAAGTTCGCAATTACTTCAGCTTGATTGCATCAGCGAAATTTTTTTTACATTACGCACTTTGTGCAGCCCGCGTAATTAAGGTAAACGGTTGCAGTATAGAGAGAGTGAGAGAGAAAGAGAGAACAATTCCTCTCTTCTGTCCTTTTGTTCTATTTTTTCGGTTCTCTCTAACTCACTTGCAAGCTGGAGCTCCCTTTCGATGTAAACAAAAGAGAATGACTTTTACATTCACGACACATCCTAGCGAGTCCTTTCTTGCGCTCCTTTTGGAATTTATTGCGCGATGAGGTATCTGTCGAATAGTTCGGGGGAAAGGGTCAACGAGAACAAATTGTCATTTGAGCTGAAATATTAAATTATTGTAAAACTGATATCAAGTTGTACAGTATATAAATATTAATAAAAAAAATTTAATACATGATCCTGTAGAAATTGCTCCTCTCAAGATAAAAAAAAGATCCTTTAAAGAAGCTTGCACTCACGCTATCGAAATATTATTATGATCCCGACGGGCAAAGTTGATCCAATTTAAAATCATCTCCTTCGCGAACTTTATCACATACAGCCACACGCATAAGGTCGCAAGGAGGTACAACAGTACTCTAGCCGGTATATGATTGATGACGAAGCTACCAGTACACACACATATACATGAACGTAACTACATGTACACGCGCAATTGGGATTTGCGGCGCTCGACTCGTCATGCGGCACACTACCTCCTCTCTACCCTACTCCCTTCCTCGACCCCCCCCCCCTTTTACCCAACAAACATGATAGGTTCTACCTCTCGCTCGCTCTCACGCAAATATTATTACGAGCAATGCGCGTGTCGCGACTCACGGGACTCGAGTGAGCGGACACGAGAGAGCGAGAGAGAGAGTGAGAGGCAGAGGGGAGAGAGGGAACGGCTGCAGCAGAAACTATACAGCATGCTCGTTTCCTCCCCTAGCGTCAGCTCGCACGTGGCGAAAACGTGCATCTCGGGAAATTACCGTACCCGCGAGCGCGCACACATGTATTCTGTATGTATAACATGCATATGTGCAGTATCGGTGTGTGAGGGTATACGCGGTCGAACCGCGCCGGGATTCCATGAATATAGAGACTATATATATATATATATATATACGTCACCCGGGTGGCTATACTATGTATTGTGTTTGTTTGGCAGATCAATTCACGAAAGTATGCCTTCGATGAGATCTAGTAGAAGAAAAAAGTCGGAAAATTTTTGGTGCAATGGTATAAATCTATATTCTATGCTAGGATATTCCTTTTCCCCTTTTTGAAAGACGGTACTTATATTAGGAATGTTTTACGATGCGTATTGCGGATGTGAATTTTGGAATGAAGGCGTAATTTGTATTTGCTTCGAGAAAGGGCTCATGATAAAATTGGCAAATTCATCAAGGTATAAGTTGGTTTATCCTTAATGGTTAAGGTTCACCTTTA
This sequence comes from Megastigmus stigmatizans, assembly GCA_900490015.1. Taxonomy (NCBI): domain Eukaryota; kingdom Metazoa; phylum Arthropoda; class Insecta; order Hymenoptera; family Megastigmidae; genus Megastigmus; species Megastigmus stigmatizans. Next base: position 2,694 of record UELV01177664.1, on the reverse strand, counting down.
CTTTCATGTAATAACAAAAAAGAAAAGTTTCACGATAACCAGGTCACTATTAGATACTATTTTTATAAAATGTTCATATGCGTATGTATGCAGATTTGTGTTTGTCTCTATATATATATACAATTATCTGTATCTCAGTAATCTCTTGCCTCATAATTTATATTTTTTAAGTAGGACGGAAAAAAGAAATTAAAAACCAGATCCGATTATATACGTAGTATATAAGTAGTAACAGGTCGAATCGAGACAGACATCCATAAAACTATAAGCAAATAAAACTAGTCGTTAAGCTTTAATCATCTCGCTAACAATTCTTCATGTTTTTTCATTTTCTAATAAAATAAAAAAGGGTAAAAATAAGCTCAAAAGATAGTGACGCGAAACTGACACACAAGATAATTAAGCTTGAACGATGACCCACGCTGTCTCCTTCGCAGTCTGTGTCACTTTAAGTCTAAAGCAAAACAGTCTTCTTATTGGTATACCATGGTCACCAAGGAATTCATTGATATGATTACATAAATATAAAAATTGATCAAATTTCTAAAAACAGTTCTGTATAAAAAACACGTAAAAGATACTATTCCAAAAGGACGCATTCGACAAGTATATTATACTATAGCTATAAAATGTATATCAATTGGATGAAAGATTAGAATTTATTTTTCAATAAGTACTTTCTTAAAGGATTATTTTTTTAGAAAATAAAAAGTGCTGAATGATGTCAAAAAGACTTCATAATAGTCTGGTAATGCAATGAATGTTATAATAAATTGTATGATACAATATTTATGTATATGACTTTTATAAATAATTGTGCCAATGAAAAAATTACTAAAAAAAGAAAGGTAAAATTAAGGATACTATTCGTATCAGTTAGCAGAATGCAAAACTATTTTACATTTAAAATAATCATAATATGAATATTCATTAGTAGTTTGAGTAAAACATTAGGTCATTTAAGCGAATTATACAATTTCAAACTTACTTACTGTTTATATTAAACCATTCGAGCCATTTATTTAATAATTACTTAGTATTTCAAAAAAATAAACTCAACGTTAAGTGGTCCTTTTTTGTACAGGTGTTTATTCCAATTACTGCATAACGACAGGAATAGCAGAAAACTATAAACACTATAGATACAACTTTTTTGGACTTCTATTTGTTTTCTAGATCCAGTAACAATGCAATAAAACTTCATAAATCAAAAAACATAACAGTCTTTATAAAAAGAAATTAATTCGCTCGTCGCTGTCACTCTTTTCTATACATCATTATATTATCCAGGAGTGCATAGTGCGTGGCTTTAACACTTTTAGACTCACTGAGAGAAAGAGAGAGAGAGAGAGAGAGACTGAGCGACGAGCTTCTGGTTTAATCGGTTTATAGTGCTCAATATCAATAGATTCGAAGAGGCAGAGAGAATTTTCTAAGATAATTGAAACTTACCCGGAAAGCCGTGACTCTCCGGAGATTGCCATTAATTAGAGTCATAGATCTTGGCGAACGGGTTGTGACAATTGGTCGAATTTTTCTCTCTCTCTCTCTCTCTCTCTCTCTCTCTCTCTCTCTCTCTCTCTCTCTCTCTCTCCCTCTCTTTATCCTCCTTACTTTCGATGACATATACATACATATACGTATATGTATACGGCGCTGTGGGCAGCTTCTCTCTCTCTCTCTCCCTTACTCGCTGTCTCGAGCGCTTTCCCCCGTGTCACTGGGTAAGCCGCTGGAATCCTCCACAAAGCTTATTTTCCATTTGACGTGGCGCCGCACGCACTGTATTGCGTTCGGCTCCATTTGACTGATGGCACTAGGGAAAAGCTGACCTTTGCACGGCTATCTTAAAAGCGCAAAGATTTCTCCTTTGATTTCACTTCTATCCTTTTATTTTTTTTTCTTTTGCTTCGTCCAAAAGGAAGCTTTGTGATGGTGAAAAAAAAAAGATTTCAATAACATTATAGAAAATTCTTTTGAACATCCAGGAGTCGATATATGCTACACGGAGAAAAGTTTAGTAGCAAATTTTATGATTTTTATTATGAAAATTTACTTTTTTTTATAGTAGCGCTGGGACACACTATTCACTGTATAAAATTTACTTTTAAAAAAAGTAATTTTTGCAGGTCGTTTTATCGGTCGGTCTTTTTAATTTTTTACTTTCTTTTTTTGGTAATTTATACTTACTGTCAGGTTCGTTTTTTTACACTTAAATATGAAATTTCACTTTAACCTATACTGTTGTTTAAGGAATAAGTTATTAATTTTTATTTTTTTTTATTTTTATATACAAAATATATTTCTTTGAAACCTCTAAATAAAAGTTTCGAATATCTGTGACTTCTAATCCTTGGAAATCTCCGTGTGAACGTCTTACCGAAAGTCTTACATTGTTATTTACAATTTATATGAGTTCAAATTTATTTACTCTAACCTATCCTATAAATTAACTACAAATTCAATCGCTTTACAAATTCAATCGCTTAGATTAATCGCTTTACGCATGAAACGCTGCACGCATTACATTGTTTGGTATCGCTGTTATCACCCGACTAGAAATATTGTCAGGGAGCCTGACGAAATTACTAGGCCCTTGTCAAGCTACCTTACAAGGCCCTAAGAAGGTGCGTAACGGCGCGATGGGTGGGGCCACGTTTGGCAACCTAGTTTTCATTTAGCCTGCATTTCTCC
>UELV01177663.1:0-12384 GCA_900490015.1 Megastigmus stigmatizans | reverse complement strand
ATCCTGATCTGCTCAAAAGGGTCATAACTGGTGACGAATCGTGGGTATATGGTTATGACGTTGAAACTAAAACCCCATCGTCCCAATGGAAGACCCCAGAAGAGCCAACACTGAAAAAAGCGCGCCAAGTTCGATCAAACGTCAAAGTTTTGCTCACTGTTTTCTTCGATTATCGTGGCGTCGTGCATCAGGAATTCTTACCACAAGGTCGTACGGTCAATAAAGAGTATTATCTTGAAGTTATGCGCCGTTTGCGAGAAGCGATACGCAAAAAACGCCCGGAACTGTGGAAAAACAACTCATGGTTTTTGCATCGCGATAATGCACCTGCTCATTCGTCGTTGCTCGTGAGAAATTTTTTGGCCAAAACTAACACCACAGTCATGCCTCAACCTCCATATTCACCGGATTTGGCCCCCTATGACTTTTTTCTCTTTCCAAAACTGAAGAGACCCATGAAAGGACATCGATTTTCAACGATTGAAGAGATAAAAACTGCATCGCTGAAAGAGCTAAAGGTTATACCACAAAATGACTATCAGAAGTGTTTCGAGGATTGGAAGAAACGTTGGCACAAGTGTATTATATCTGAGGGGGATTACTTTGAAGGGGACAACATAAACATTGATGAATAAATAAATACTTTTAGATAAAAATGAAAAGTCACCTTACTTTTCGAACACCCCTCGTATAATAGTATGAGACTGCAAATGTAGTTCGATAAAACACCATAATCTTCTTATATATTTTTGTTTTACACAAGTTTTTTTACAAAAGCAATTTGATTCCTTTAAAACAGAAATTGGCTTGCTCGTACTCCAGATTTTAGAACTTCAATTTTATGATTAGCTTCTTAACTATTCTCGAAACTTTAGGTATCTAAATTTGTGCGTAAACGAGGTGTATACTCTAAGCAGTATAACAAAAAGAAAGTGAGAATCGAGAACAATGAAAAGCCATAATGTCAAGATGCTTTCGTTACTTTACTCTATTTTTTTATTATTATATAATTTCTGAAATCCATTAAAAATGAAATTTGTCCCTCGCATTTTCAAAATTGTCGATTTTCAAGTAAGTGTTTCACTTCATAGTGATTTTTTTGCAAACGAACTGCATATTCTGAGATAGAGTAACAAAAATCTTTTAATTATAAATTTCGGGGGCTTCTGTCGATAGGCGAGAATCGAGAAGGATGAAACTTCGCGTTCTCGAGATTTTTAGACTTTTCGATACAAAAATACTAAAGTTGATTTAAAAGTTAAATTTATCTTCGAAAGATTTAGAATTTAGTCGTACACACTGCAAATCGTGATTTATTAAAACGCACACTTATCATTCATTTTGTGTATTGTCATTTTGACACATTTCAAATTACTTTTAACGCATTTAATGTTTGTTATTAGCCATAGTCGAGCGTATTAAAAATAATTTAACATAATAAATATGTAAAAACGTATAGCAACTGTGTAAAAACGATTTCTTTCGATCTCTCATACTCACATACATACTCGATCTACATACTCGATAGAGAGAGCGAGAGAGAGAGAGAGAGAGAGAGAGAGAGAGAGTATTGAAAATAAACTGAGAACCTAAAGCGATGATACATCTTAACCTCGAGATTTATTCGTTATTTTACTGAATTCGTAAAATATTAAATGTTTGATACAGTGCACTGTCTGTTTAAGATACGATTTTCCGTACTGCATGTAGAAAGATATTTTGTGCTACACTGAGAGAAGATCCGTGCTTTAGACGTCCGGCGAGAGTAGGCAGCTATACGAAATACGTGTATAGCAGCTTTACGTCCGTATCGGGCTGCAGCATTCCGGCACCGAGCAGCAGCGCTCCGGCGATCGGAACGCTTAAGTCAGGTTGCGTATAGCAGCTTGCCGGAGAGTATAGAGACTCAGCCCTCCCTTTTCTTCGCACACGTGCAGCCCGCCTTATTCCACGTCCGGCGTGAAATTTTTCATTCCCGCGTTTTATTTTATTATGATCGCAGAATTAGTGTTGTACATAAAGAAGTTGTAATTTCAACGTGTCTAAGAATATGGAAGATTTTATGGTGAAAAACGGATATAGGTTCCTGAATCAAGTATTTTTATGTAAGTATTATATACACATTGTTTATATATGTTTGATGGTTATGTTTGGTATAACACACGCATGCGATTATTTGTATACATCGTATATACTTTATTTCTTTTCTTACTTTGTTTATTATTTCATTTGCCTTGTTTTCTTAGCGAGTGATGTGACTGATGAATCATTTTTTGAATTATCAAATGATGAAATTCAAAATATTTTAAAAGACTATCCTGGTGCATTAGATTTTATTTTAAAATTAAATAATTACAAAACTGCATTAATAAATAAAAATCAATCTTTGGACGAAGCAATTGTTATAGTAAGTGAAACAGACAGCACTATTGATAAAAATTATATAAGTATTTTGTCTGATACTGCTAATTGTAGTACTGAGAATGAAAGGATGATTTGGGAACAGAATACTAGTAATTTATATTTATAGTCATTTCTTTAACTTAATTATAATATATTAAATAATTTATTACATTGTGATTTTCTATATCAGACCAATTTGTTTTAATTAACCTTCAAAACTTTCCTTAAAACCGTAACACATTTTTATAATCATATTAATTATAGCAGAAAAAGACATGAGTGTGCATCTTCGCATTGGTGCTTCAGCTGTCTCTCGTGCAAAGAGTGCAGCTCTCTGCCTGTGCCGGACGGCAGAGCTCCGGCAAATGGTTTAGTATCAGCACGGTAGCCGCGGTAGCGCTACAGCACTGGGCCCCTGACGGTTACAGTGCGAATCTTCTCTCAGTGTACTGGGCCTGAATTTTTAGATCAAAAGTATGTAATCACTGCGCACGAGAATTCGGAACGCCGGACCTAGTACTGCACAATCACTACAATGGTATAAAATTCGATTCACGTGATGGAAACATTACTTTTTTATGCCTAGAAGACGAGGCAATAAATCTACATCTACGCCTACTGAATTAAATAAAATTATTGCCCCACAGCAACAATTTAATACACAAAGTATGCGTTTTTGTTCGATCTGAAATTATTTCAGAAGCCTCAGATACGGGTTATTTATATTTGGGTATAAATTAAATTCTTTTTGTAACAAATGAGGTAATTGTCTAAAAGCATCTATGATTATTTAAACCAATATTCATTGCTACGTATACGAATAGGTTTTCGGTATTTTTCTCAATAACTCAGATAATGTTTACAAATTGTGTTTATCAATGAATTAGTATTGAACGAAATGATTAAATTTCACTTGCTTATTAATAATTAAAAAGAATTAATAGGAATCATATTAATTTAAAATTAATGGAATACCAATTTTTAATGCTGCTAAGCATGTTTTTCGAGAAGTGCTGGGAGTTATTTCAAAATGAAGTATTTATTACCAGCTTTCAACAATCAAGTGCTCGCGTTAATCTGTCGCGCCTTTTATTTTTCGCTGGAACTAATACGTCTGACGATCGCGAATGACGGTGTGGAGAAAGACGGCGTAGCGACGGCCGGCGCGGGCGGCGGAGAGGTACTCGGCGGGCCACCCACTATGTTCATCTCGCGTTCGGCTTGTGGCTGTATCTCTACGCTGATTGGTAATCAACGATCGACTGATTTTCAATCGTTGATTACTCCGAAGTTACTGATCGGATCAAAAAGTTTATTAGCGATTTTTTACTTGGAATTTTTCGCTCTATTCGATTCCGTCAAAAGTGATAATCTATTCGTTAACACCCTGTATAAAATAACAGTAACCATTACACAAGCACACAAAAAAAAAGTTGTCTGCGTCGCAGACCAGGCCATTGTATTCCCATGTATTTTGAGCCGCTGAAGCTGACATTGGTTTTTGTCCTAATTATCGGGATTTTTTTTTTAAATACACTTTTTATATACAGGGTGTTCGGCACACAAAAAAAAAGTGTAATATACTTTCGGCCAGATGTATACTTTAGATCCACCTATCTTTATGTATTTTGACGCACTGAATCCGAATCTTAAGTCAGTTTAGCTTAAAATCCTTCGAAATTTTGAATAAATCCCAAATAATTTTGAGTTAATCGTGAAAATGGCAACAAAAAATGAAAAATCTTGAAAAATCGAGAAAAATTACGTTAGCGATCACGAAAAAATTCGGAATAACCTTTTCTGACTTTGATCAAGTTTGCTTCTTATATCGGCATATCTCTAGAACTTTTCATTTTGATGATGGTGTATGGTTTTACACATTAAAAAAAAGAAATTTAATAATGTAGGGCTATCATTCATTAAACAATACAACATTTTTATCAAAAATAATTAAATAATCATAAGTAAAAATCATTAAATTTTTCTTAATATTTTTCATTAATAATAAAATGTTTATAGAAAAAATAAATCTTTTTTGTATATAATGTACAGTATTATTTTTTAAATTATGCTTTAAAATATTATTATATTAGTTTATATTATATTTATCAACCTTTCTGTAGATAGAGCGTTTTATTAAGTTGAAGTAAATTTTTTATTAGTTTAAAATGATTTTGCATTGTGTACTTTCAAAAACTATTGAATTCATCACTTTTTCCACCCCCGCACTTTAATAAGCTTTGAAAATGAGTCACCGCATTTTTTTCGTATGTATTAAAACTGAAAATAACAGATAATATTGGTTACGAGGATGTGCTGCCAAATTTTTTAAAATGTTTATTCATACTTTGAAATCGAAAAGTTCTGGAGATATGCCCGTATATCTTGATGCACTGAATCCTAATCTAAAGTCCGTTTAGCTGTAACACTTTAGGCAACTCATTTCTTTGTAACATCGAAACATTTCGGCAACTATTTTTTTATAGTTCTCATCTTTGTGATTAACTAGAAAGTTTTCAACCACCTTCTTGAAGGTTAGCCGTGCACTTTCTTTGGTATTCATTTTAGCAATAAAAGCTTGGTTATTCAACATCTTACGAAAGATGGTTGAAAACTTTCGAAGTAATCACAAGGATGAGAACTACAAAGAAATAGTTACCGAAATGCTTCCATGTTACAAAGAAATGGGTTACATAATGAGTTATAAGGTACACTTTCTCCACTCGCATCTGGAATCCTTCCCACAAAATCTAGGGGACTTTAATGAAGAGCAAGGAGAAGATTCCATCAAGATATTAAGGAAATGGACCGACATTATCGAGGTAGATGGGATATAAATATGATGGCTGACTTTTGTAGGATGTTGAAGAGACATATAGCAGCAACTGAAAAGAAGCGTAGCAGAAATCCTCTTCATAGATCTTTTGAAGATAAAAGGGTGTTATAACATAAACGGAAGTCATAAAACCTTAAAAGCGTCTTATCAAAAGGCAAAGTGAAATTTTCTTTTAAAATTTCGATAATGTTTAAGCTAAACGGACTTCAGATAAGGATTCAGCGCATCAAGATATATAAGGAGCAGTCTTGGTTAAATAATCTATTTCTTATGATTTGCATGCCAATAAACACATCAGCTGGTTCTAGCTTAATCTCGAACTCTGATTTTAACGCTTGAACACTGTCACTCATCTCACTCGCACTCCTACTAATGATCATGCCATCGTTCACAAATAATGCCAAGTACAACGGACTTAATTTATCTTTTCTCACAAATATAGACCATTCAGATTCACATTTTACAAAACCAAACTTCTTTAAAAAATCACAAAATATTTTGTTCCAACAATAGGAAGCCTGCTTCAAACCATACAACGATTTAATCAACTTGCACACTTTATTTTCTTGATCTTCAACCTGAAAACCAGCCGGAATGTTGATATAAATGTCTTCCTTAAGTGTTCTGTATAAGAAAGCAGTCTTAACATCGAACTGCACCATATCCATGTCCTCCTGTGCAGTGATGACAAACAGTATCCTAAGTGATTCGTACCTTACAACAGGAGCAAATGTTTCTTCCTAATCGAAGCCAGGCCTTTGGCGAATACCACGAGTACAAAGTCTAGCCTTGAACCGCCTTACCTCTCCCGTAGGATTAGTTTGAACTTTAAACACCCACTTGGTATCAAGTATGTTTACATCCTTTGGTCATTTCCCAAGTCGCATTTTTTTTATGTGAAGAGAACTCATCCTGCATTGCAGCTAGCCAATTTTCCTTCTTTGGATTCTTCTTTGCATCATCAACATCGATGGGTTCATAAACATATGCAAGATTAGCTTCATACCTTTTTGATCTCTTTATATTGGATTGATCACGAAGACTCACAGTTGATGACATCTTCTCAGCAGGTCTCTTTCGTGCTCTCACTACATTCATACCTTTTCTCGTGTCCATGTCCAATTCGAATTGAATGTCATTAACGCAGTACTCCTTAACATCCATATCTTCAACGGGTCCATGTGCGTTTTCGCAAACTTCTCGAGGTAGTTCAGTCTGTGTAGACTGTAACGTGACACTGCTCACTGGGATTTTTACCTGTGCTATCTACTCTTCTGCTGGATTTGAAAAACTACATCTCTTGAAACAAAAACCCGCTTATTTACTGGATTAAATAGTCGATAGTTGTGTGGTTCTGATTCTGATAGCCTACGAATGTCATTTTTTCAGCCGTTGGATCGAACTTTGTCCTTTTTATACCTGGGATGTGAACAAAAACATCAACTGCAAGGGGCCTCATGTGGCTGACATCCGACTTTCTACCATACGATAGCTCGTATAGAGTCATCCTATTATTTGGATGCAGTAGTCCTGTTTAGTGCATATACTGCAGTCCCAACTGCTTCTGCCCACAGAAATCTTGGAACTGGACTCTATGACAGTTCGATTCTTCCTCTCTATCCTACCATTCTGCTGTGGACTGTAAGGACCCGATGTCCAAAACTTGATGCTTTGGTACGCCAGAAATTTCCTCAGTTGCTTGTTACAAAACTCTGTTCCATTATCCACTCGTAGAACTAGCACATCTCGCTTCAGCATTTTCGACACTTCCTTACAATAGTTCTTAAAATAATTTAAAACGTCACTTTTATGTCTCAGAAAATATACACTACGAAAACCTGACTTTCCGTTTTTTATTAAAAATACAAATTTAGCACCGCCCAGTGATGGTGACATGGGGCCACAAAGGTCTGCATGTACACACTCACCCACTTCATAGTTGTATTTTGTTTCGTTTTCCTTGTTGCATATTAGCCTGTATATTTTTCCATACTAGCATTCCTCGCAGAAATATTCGTTGCAAGCGATATGTCCAGCACCTTCTATTGTATCATTCTTAATCATTTTCTTCAACGTGCCATTATTAATGTGTCCCAAGTTTTCATGCAAGGTATTCAGGCCATCGTTGCAATGATTTTCCTCCACCACAACCCTGAAAAAGAGGCAACATATAACGCTATAATACTTCACTCCTTGCGCAGCGATTTCACCGGTAGCTTTTGACTGCAGTTCAACCCTGTCGTCTTCGAAGACAACTCTCAGACCTTAAGCCGTGGACACATTTGTTGAAAATAGATTCTTGGGGAACGTCGGTCCAAAAAAACACCTATTCCAGCCTTCCATCAAGCCATTTTTTACCAACATTTCTCGAAATTTGAATAGTTCCGACTTTCTTAACCCCGTGAGCGCTGCCATCGCCAACGTGAACAAACTGTTTACCTATGACTGGAATTAGTTTCTGGAACTATTCTTCTCTAAACGATATATGTCTCGTGGCTGTACTGTCGGTCAGCCAGAGATCTTCAATATCATCACTGCCAATTCTCTTTTTCACCTCACAGGTGGCGTTGGCTTTCATGCGCATTGTGGCTACGAAAGTGCCGTTGAATTTCGGGACGGAATTTAAAATATAACTAGAACTGGACTTCGACTTACTTCTGCTCTCTGCTCATCGAGTTTCGTTTATTTTTTTGGCTTTCCTCTGTATTCCTCTTTCGACAGAACTTGGCGAGATGACCTTTCCCTTGGCAATCAAAACATCTGCTAGCTTGACTTTGCCCTCTGAAACCTTCTCTGGAATGACTTGTTGTTGAAGCAAATGCTTGAATCCTCTCTTCATCTATTAACAGCCTTTTCTCTTCCTTAATTAATCTTTCTTAGAGCAGAGAAATCATTGGGCTAAAAAACAAGGCCATAAAATGCAATTTCACGGCCTGAGTACCGCGCGATCATACGAGGCCGTGAAATCTTACGGCCGAGTGACGAACATTAATTTTTTATTGAACATTAATTTATTATTTTGCTGCAAAATTCGCAACCATAAATGGATTTAAATTTCTAGTAATTGTAACATACACGTTAAAGAACATTGTGTATTCTTAAACGTATGCTAAGCGTATATATAATACGATGCATTTAAATAAAATCGATTTTTTGTAATGAAAGATCGAAAAGTCAAACGAAGTGGTTGAGCTCCGCTGCTCGCTTCGATAATTCGCACTGGGAATTTAAGTGCGCGCGCGCAAATTTCCGCTTCTATGTTCGCGCCCAACAGTTGCCCGCCGCGATGTAATTCTACGTGTTAGGTATAAGTGTCACAGCCAAGTGATTTTTTAGTGAGGTTTGTGTAGTGAGAGTAAGTTGTTAATGCAATACAACTCGATAGAGTCTTTTCACGAGAGAATTTCTCTGAGTGAGTGATCGAACAAAGTTATCGACGAGTTATCACCTGTTCGGTCACTCGACGCCGTGTTCATAAGAACATGACTCGAAGCTAGTTCTCCACAAAGGATAAGCCGCTTGTAGCTGTCCTATTTGACAGTAGTGATTTCCTCGTCGTAGTTGCACCCATATGTTCCCGGGTGGTACTAATACTTTTCGGAAAATGGTTCATTTTCCTGGAAATTGTACTTTGGATAAAGAATCAAAGTGCGGGTCTATGTGTATAAGTTGCGTGAGCCTATGGTATTGCTGGGCATGGTGAGGAGGTGGGGGGAATCGGGGATAGGGAGAGAGAGAGAGAGAGAGAGAGAGAGAGAGAGAGAGGAAGTAAGGTATGAGTTTGGCGTAGCGTGGTGTATGGAGTGGAATGAGTAGAGGTGTAAACAGTGCTGATAGGAGTGGAGGTAAAATATCTGGGCCCATTGTATACTTACGAGGTGTTACTGGTAGTACATTGATCCATCGATGCTTAGTATACGCATGAATAGATAAAGCGTGGATACTTGTACCATGTGAGAGAGAGAGAGAGAGAATTTCTACATATTTACTGGTTATATTTTTAAAACCAAAGGCTAAAATTATTATCAGGATTTTTATGTCTGCGTATAATTTTTTTTTTTGGTCCTTAAAAGGACCGTTTATTGATGATGACGGAATTAAAATTTCTTGTAGCCGTTGCGTTCTGGTAATCCTTGAGTGTTGGAAGAATATTTGGTTGAATATTCCTTCCACTTTGTAATGAAAGCAGAATTATCTTTTTTCCTGTCCTTGTCCAGAAGTGGTATGGTGTTGGTGGTGCTATTGGAGGCGGCACTACTGGTGGTGTTGGCGGTCTGACCTGTTCGACGATTTAACGACGAACGAAGAGCGAGGGAATAATGTATTAAGCTTGTATAATTTTGAGAGCTGGAAAGTAGGGAAGCGGAGTTTTTTTACAAAAAATCACGAACGTAAGCAATTTTTCAGGGAAAATATAATGTTTTTATTATTAAACATATCCTGTATAATTTTATAAAATATTTTTAAAATATTTACATTTTATTAACTAAAAATAATTTTTAAAATATTACAATTTTTACAATACTACTCTAAACGAGGTCTCTTAATCCTGTAATTATTTAACTACGATTTTACGCTGTCATTAATAGTCCTTTTAAACAATTTTTTGCTGACGACTTCGAAAAATGCATGTTCGCCAAATGTTGCAGTCATTAATTCCTTCTTAGAATCGTGCTTTGGGTCCCGCGCATCTTTGAGCCTCTAACCACCATTGACCATGTACTTGTTTAAAATTAAGCCAATGGTTTTCACCCTCCTTTACATAAATTGACAAAAAATTAAGAGTTAAAATTAATTTTTAAACTGATAATTGATTCTATCGTTCCTTTATTATGTTAAAACAGGTAAGAAGGATAAATTAATCTTCATTGAACGTAATATAGAGACATTTTAATTTCAGCACCTATATAGGTGTAGTCAATATCGAGGAAATTTATGAACTAAATCATCTATATGATCTCTGCGGCAGAGTTTTCTAAAGATACATTAGATATGATAAAAAATAGAAAATTTAACAACTTATTGTATTATAGTAATGTTAACAATGGTTTTAATAATAATAACAATTTAAATAATGATGACTACAATTTTAATAAACTGAACAATGTTAATAATAATGATAATTTCAATAATTCTGACTTTAATAATAATGACAATTCCAATAAATTTGACAACACTTAATATTAATGACTCTGACATTGACAATATTAGAAAAAAATGTCTAGTAAACTTGACAAACGTTGATATTTCTGACTATGCTAAAGAAGTTTTATCTCTCGGAGAAAAATTTAATTTTACAATTGATATAGATGAAAGTACGTATTTTGAATTACTTAAGAGTTTAGAAGTTGCAATTAATTTTAATAAAAATGTTAATGGAGTGGTCAGGGAAGACGTTTTGAAAGTAGTGAATTCGTTCATAAAAAAATAAATCATATGTCAGATTCAAAAAACAAAACGTTTTATGAAAAGCAACGATGAACTTTTGTTTACTCGCGCAGACAAAGCTATCGTCATCGTAGTAATGAATAAATCCGAATATATTAACAAAGTTGAAACAGACTTAATAAATGAAACACATTACAAACTTATAGAGAAATCACCTTTTTTAATGCTGTAAAAATCTGTAAACAAATTGATAGAATCGTGGAAACCAAAAGGCGCATTTGAAGTAACTAACTGTTTCCAAAACGTTACAAACAACCTTGATACGACACTTGCCAGGGCTTATGCCCTCGTCAAGATTCACAAAGCCAATGTTCCAGTATTATTGTTTCAGCTTCAAATTCTCCTATGTACAACTTAGATAAAGGCTTAGCGTTACTGCTTAATAAATACATACCACGTCCCACTTCGATGTTACAGACGACAACACACATATTCCCGATAATTACGATCTCGTATCTTTTGATGTAGTCTCTTTATTTTCCAACCTCACGAAAGAAGTTATTCTACAAGCTATGACAAAAAAGTGAAAATATATTAAAAATTATATAAACCTATCAAAACAAGAATTTTTGACTGGTATTAATTTTCTTTTGAATTCCACATATATATAATTTAATAAGACATTTTATAAGCAGATCATGGGGTCTCCAATGGGTTTTTGCACGAACCCATGGTTCGCGACAAATCATTTTGAATACTATGAAAAAAATCGATTGTGCGACTGCTTCAGAAAGTTGAGAATGCAGGACCCGGAAAAAGGGCTAAAGAAGAAACCTCGGATACCTAGTTATAAACGTCGCGAGTAGTAGGGAAGTTTTTCGCGATTTTGCATAAATTAATTTCAACGTATTCTTATTTATTTGTATTATATTTGAAAAAAAAAATGAATGTTCATAGTATAAATAACAAATATAAATTTATGAATGTCTTTAATTGAATTAGTCCTTGTATGTAAATACAATAATAATTATAAGGGACATGTTGTGGGTGATGAAAGAATTTTCAATAGAACACCAATTGAAAATTTCATTTTAAACTTATATTAAAAATTGCACTTTTTACACATTACTTATTATTACACTGTTACAAATTAAATCTAGTCATAACTATGTGAAGTAGTTCGCAAGTGTGAAAGTAGGAATTTAGGTTAGTTGAGTATCGCAACAATCTCGCACAATAGAGATAACTCACCTGGTTATCTATGAGTGTTGGCAAGGCTGGTGAGTGTCCGCTGCAATCGGTAAGACGTTCCGCACGAACCTCCTCGGTGCTCACTTACACTGACGCTTGTCTTCGCTGGGAGCTGAGGCGATTTTACTAATCGTCAAGAGTGAAGAGTTGTTGTGTGAAGAAGGTGAGCCGTTCCGCTCAGCTTGTCCGGTGCTGTTGAGTAGAGCCAGTAATAATTTTCTTAAGTCGATCCGAAAAAAGCTGTAGTAGTAGTTGCTGACGAAGTTGCCTCGAGGCGAGCTATTATCAGAGAGAGAGAGAGAGAGAGAGAGAGAGATATTTGTTTATTTGTAAATATTTACAAAAAATTTAACACATATAATTACACAAATTTTCCTTTCAAATTACAATGATATTACATCAAGTCGAGATTATTATTGCACTTACTATGATATCACAGATTTGCTTACTCAGATAAACTAAACTATTTACAAATCGGTCTTAAAATATTGCACAAACCTATTACT
>UELV01177655.1:0-10026 GCA_900490015.1 Megastigmus stigmatizans | reverse complement strand
TAAGGTGAAAACAGCGTGCAAGTGCGGAGCTCGAAAGAAAAGCGTCTATCGTCTGTACTCACCAGAGAGAGAGAGAGAGAGAGAGAGAGATAGCGCAGTACAGCCGCTTACGGGTCCACGGAGCCTTGCACCTCAGGCGCGCTCACTCTACGCTCGCCGCGCAGACGTCTTGGCGCAGCACCAAAGGCACCGACACCGCTACAGTAGCGTAACGTCCTTTAAGGTACTGAAATCGCACATAGTGCAATTTTCATCGCTTTTTCCTTGGGATTATCGCGAATCGTGATGGCTTATTTTCTCGCATATTTTTTTGTTCGCCCTGGCAATTAGCCAGAATTCAGATTTGTTCTCGTAACGAGATAATTTAAAAATTTTGGCAGTGCGCGTTATGGCCGCTCTTCTCATAGAGAAACTTGTCTGCTGGTAACGAAAATTCAAAATTTCGTTTTGCCATCGGAAGAAAAAAATTTTTTTCTCTCCCTCATCACACCAACGGCCGCGCACCGCCTCAAATTTATGTTGACGAACAGTCACCGCGGCAACAAATTTTCCCTTGCTACTTTGAAGCAAATTAATATCGGTATTAAATCTCGCAAATAAACGAGCGACCAGCTCAAAATCGCATCAGATTTTCACCTCAGGACGTCGATGAGCAACTTAGTAATTTTAATAAGCGCCGTGAGTGCGAGGAATCGACCTCCTGGCACATTTTTTCTTTCTAATTTTAAAAACATTTTTTTCCACTTAAAATTTTTTTCAGCGGGCTCTTTTGCTCATTTGCTCTCGTAAGTGTCGTACTTGTCGATTCACAGCAATCTCTTACGGTACACACGATCTAGGGCTGGTGGGCCGAAACACCCGCTGACTCATATAATTTTGTCTTTCTTATTTAATAATTTTTTAGTATGTTAATTAATTAATTGGGGTGCCAGGAGCATCGATCTTAGATCGAAAAAAACTTTCTATAACGTTTCCGAAACATTTTCATATCATTCTGACAATGCGAAACTAATATATTATACTACTTTTATTATTTATATTTATGACAATTATACACATCATATTTATCATGTTCTTATACCTATAAATTTTAATACGCCTTGTAACATTTTGTGTGGCACTAGCGGGAGGAACACTCGGGTATTGCAATTGTAATTTTGAGTGCTCGCGTGTGAGAGAAAATTTCAAACACACCAGTGGTTGATTAACTGTAATCTCTTACCCTGGGTGCAAGAGATCTATTTCATTACGCGAGTCACCTCGCGAACAGTTTTCATAATTACATATATAAATTCATGCGCGTGTGGAAGAAAGTTTCAAACACTCCAGTGGTCGATTCACAGTAATCTCTTACCCTGGGTACGAGAGATCTGTTCTATCACGCGTGAGAAAATCGCAATAATTTCGTTTTGTAAAATCTTATTCTCGTGCTGGGGAAATTTCCTGTGTTCTGTTCGTCGATTCACAGTAATCTTTTACGGCAGACGCGGGGACCTACCTAAGGCGCGGGATTTTCGATTTAAAAATTTTTCAAAGTTAATGCCACGAGAGTGTCCCTTTAGCACTGCCAAGTAGTATTAAGATATATTTAATTTTCGCATAATTTTAAGCAACATTAAGGCAACTTTCCCTCCAGCAATTGTTCTAACTCATTGGGTGACTCTTCCCCTCGGCAACCGCTCCTTCGCGTGACATGCTCCGCACACCCCATAAAATGGACTCTACCCTGGAAAAGGACATGGATCCCAACCTTTAGATATCCCTATCTCCCAATTGACGGGCAACTCGGGTGAGGCGAATGCCACGGGGCAACCGCCATCCACGAATTTTAAAGTAGATTTAGACAAAGAAATTACCGATTGCGATCAGCTAACAACTGATAAAATGAGAGGCGCGCTCAAAAAGACAGTAAACAGTCTAGACCAAAATAGGCTACTTTTAACAAAATCTTTACAGAGCAATAATGCATCTGTATCGCAGGCAGTTTATTATAGAATGGAAAAAACCCTTTCCGATAGAATTAAAAATATGCAAAAGTCACACGAAGAGCATCTACACGCTCTAAGTGCAGAAATTGAGAAATTAAAACTTTTGTCACATAACGCAAACAATAATTTCAATCCAATTAATTCTAATGTCCAAAATACCGTTACATTTTCATATAACAATTTATATCACATTTTGTTATACCTTCACATCATAATTTCAATCCACTTAATTCCAGTGTATGAGCGCAGCAAGAGCAGAGAACGAAAATGACTCTACTTCTTCCACAATAAATACGGGATAAAGGCATACAAATGCATAAAACCGTGTGATTGGGTCGATCAAACCAAACATAATGACAAAACGCGAAATAAAAATTCTCACAATAATTCACACAATGGAAAGGTAAAATTTAAAGGAGCGTTAAACTAACAACTCGGCACATTATCGAGACAAATGTAGCCGGGGCTAAATCTGTACCTCTCCACATAAAAGTTGGATGAATTCGAATGAAATCTTTCTTATAGATTCGGGCGCGGAAATTTCCGTAATTCCGAAACCCAAGGATTTTAATGAGAGGAAAATAAATATTAAATTATATGCCACCAATGATACTGTTATTATCACTTATGGCACCATACGCAAGAAATTAAACTTCGGTTATAAGCAAGAACTGCTCTGGACATTTATCGTCGCAGATGTACCTTACTCCATACTTGGAGTCGACGCGTTGAAACATTTTCAACTTTTACCCGATTTACACAATAAACAATTAATTAATGAAAAACAAATGAAATTGCACCGGGTATTAAACAGGCAGCTATTGACTTTGTGACGCTGATCTTGGCCTCACAAAGAATAATAAAATAATAAACAAAACCATGCGCCATCCGCGTTATTTTCTTCTGGCGCCATTTGAGGTTAGGACCCGCACTGCCAGGGCAACGAATCCGCGACGATGACATTCGCCACCACCGCCACGAGGGATTAATTTATAATGCAAAAATTAACGAGGGAGGAATCGCGTTTGTTGGAGGAGACCGACGGGACCAACGTACAGCACAACGTGGGCCTGGAGACGACAGCGACCGAGGGACGATGCACGGGGCCGACAGGTGGAGCCCACTAACGAAGCGACGACGACGATGAGGCAAGCGAGCAGCGACCCGCACGACACACTACTCATCTGCTCGCGGTTGCCCGGACGCACCACCGACGACGACGATACGATGCAGCGACGACGACGAGGATAAGGAGCGTCGAAGACGTCGAGGAAGAGCCGAGACGACAATCACACCGCGCGTAGCAGCCGACACTGGCACACGCACGTGCTCTGCGCCGATGTATGCGTTCGAGTGCGACGCGACCCCTATGGAGCGAATAACCATAGGAAAAGGCACGCACACACGTATGCGCCAGGGTGCGAACGGCGACTGGAGCGCCCAGCTGAAACACGCGGTGGACCGGTTGCGTGGCGCACGAGTGCGAGAGAGACAGCGACAGAGTTGCAGAGAGAGAGAGAGAGAGAGAGATAGGCGCGAGCCGGCGTGCTTGCACGCAACCATCGCCGAGTGTTACGCGAGACGGTTTCTGACGAGAGAATGATGGCGCCGTGCGCCAAACTCGTGCGCGCGAAAATCCCTAGCGCCAGACTACTAGGGACTTTCTACCGACTGTCTGGGGTAGGATATTCGGGTAGCTCGATGCGACGAAACTGTTAATTCAAATTGCGCGCGCCGTAGGAGGGAGTTAGCGTCGGCGACGGAACTTAGGTCGGCGACCAATTAGCGCCGACCTGAATAGATTAGGTAGAAAGGATTGGTAATCAGATAAGCGACGGAATCGAGGTCAAGGATCGATAGCGAATCGATAGGGAGCAGCGCCAAGAAGTGCGGAAGGATCGGCGCAACAACTCGAGATGGCAACGAGACAGAAGATGCGGATAGAACGGGATCGACAAGGAGAACACGATTTTTTCGAATTGCGCCGTGCACGAGACGTTTTGAGAGGACGAGCGAGCAGAAGTAGAGTACGATTTTCGAGAGGACGGATGACCACCGATCAAGGACGACAATTAAAATCTCAATTGTTCAATTCCTTACTCGAACTAATCGGTAACAAATGGACGAGGACTACTGCCTAACATCCTGAATCGAACGGCATGGTCGAGAGGTGGCACAGGAAATTAAAAACCGCGATAATGAGCCTTACAAGCAGACTCGACTGGACGAGAGTCCTTTCAACTGTTTTATTAGGATTACGCACTAGAGTACGATTAGATATAGAAGCTTGTCCGGCGGAGCTCTTGTACGGCACAAAACTAATAATACCGGGCGATTTACTCGAATTTCGGGACTTATCCACCGACGGTGACCTATTTTTATCTGAATTTAAAGGTTATATGTCGCGGATGAAACCTGTGCCTGTTACATAGAAAAATTCGATCAAACCTTCCGTCTTTAAAGATTTAAGCAAATACACACATGTCTTCGAGAGGATCAAAGCAGTTAAACCACCTTTAACTCAACCCTACACCAGTCCTCATAAAATAATATCACGACACCCAGGCGGATGCACCTACACTATAGAAAAAACGGCAAAGAGATACCCGTCAATGCACAGCGGCTTAAACCGGCTTACTGTCTGGCAGAAGAATTAAATCAATTAAATCTGGAAGCGTGCCATCCTATCACGGACATTTCTCATAATGCAGGTGGAGGCACATTGCAGCATTTTCTATCACATAACATAAACTTACCCTCTAAAACGACTGCTTGACAGCTGGTCGATCGCGCAGAGAACTCAGAAACCCTCTCCCAGGCCGACGACACAGCATAGCGTACATCGGCGCTCCCCCGTCTCCTTACCCAGGATTCAAATAAAATAACTAAACCTAACAGCATTGCTGTTCAAGCTCAGGTGCATCGGAGCGGTGACGCGGACGAGTTGTCAATGAGGGGGGACGATCATGACTATGATGTAATCCTTCCGGAAAGCGTCACATATGACCAATTAGATAATGACACGGATCACCATCCGAACATAACACAGTCAAACGCGACTTCACATAAAGCGCATAATACACAAGGCGCTCCATCCACTTGCGCACCTAACGGGGTCAGTATAGTTCCCTCCATTCTGGACGATAATCAAACAAATAAAACGTCTACTCAATTAAAAAAGAAAAAATTAATTCCAAATATTTTAAAAAAGAGAAAACTAGACAGTCTTGAGACGGATCGAATAAAAAGTGCTCTAGCTAAAAGCACTAAAGGGACTAAAAAGGTTAGATTTAATACCAAAATCGAGATTAGATATGTACCACTATCCTCGCACTCTCACTTCAAAAAAACCATCCTGTTACTAGGTAAAAACGAGTCATAAGAGCAGCTGGAGGAGAAGAGTCACGCTCGCATTTCAAATAGATCCTAACCAAGCAATTTTTTGCTTCATAACTTGCAGCTTCCTCCCGGCTCTGGCTCAACTTGCTCGAAGTAATGATTTCTCTTACCAGTTTAACCAGAGTCGAGGACGTCATTAAGGACGTCAACGCCCTTCACGAGCGTCTCCTCACCGCCATCACCAACACCAGTGGAGACTCCAAGGAGCGCCACCACCTGCGCACGGCGGTGATTCACCTCCTTACCTTTAAGGAGGAGTTTCTCCGCATTATAACCGAGCGTCTTAACGCTCTCTCGCGTGCATTGCAGCGCACCGTGATGCGTGTGCCGCCCACAGTCGACCGTAGGCTGCCCACCCTGTTTATGGGAGATCAGCCTGCGCGGCCCTTCTCATTTATGTTATGCATCGTGTCTCCAAAAAAGCCATGTACGACATGCAGATCGACTGTGGACTGGCAAATTTCACTGTCGACGCCGTTTTTATTAAGGGCCAGCGTTATATAGCGTCCGCTACCCTAATGCAGTGCGAGGCGCTATTCAACAAGATTTATTTTAAAGGTAGAGGGGACACTTCGGCGGGTAGACGGTGCGTGAAAATCTGCCCTCACACCGGTAAGGAAGACCCCAGCCCTATGCGGGAGGTACGCCCCATTCCTGCGACGCCCTCTGCCTGCCTCAGAGCTCTCTGCCTTGACCCAGTGTTGGCCCACATTAGCATGTTTTTGGACAATAATTCCAAGCTGGCGTTTGTTACTGCATTGGAGGGGTGGCGCTCGACGTATGCGAGAATCGGGACGCTGGACTTTGATTCCGGTCACAGGCGGTACCGGGTTGCTCGCGGACTGGACAGGATGCTAGAGGACGCACGCCAGTTTAAGTTTTCCAGCATCACCATCGGGGAATGGTGGCCTGTGGAGGTTTCGGACTTCCAGAAAATTCTGGATTGCAATATTATCAGCCCGCGGGGCAATAGGAAGCCGACGCCTCTCACACGCGTAGATTTGCGTGGCGTGCTGGTTACCTCCACGATCCTCGAGATCCTGACTCACGCGTTCAGCATACAAACCTTAATTATAGGCAAAACTACCGGGTTCTTCAAGAAAAGAGTCAGCCTCGAGGGCGTTGAGCGATTGTCCATACGCGACAATCCGATAGCATGCCTGTCATGGATTGATCAGCACCATTCCGGCGGACTTGTTCACGGACAGGTGTTGACGTCCTGGTTGGAGGGTCGACCCAGCGAGACCCTGACACACTTGAGACTTTACAACTGCCCACAAATGCGTGTGGAGCCCTTATTTAGACTTATTCAAAACAACTCAGTGCTCAGGGAACTCAGCCTCGTCGATTGCTCCAACATAGACCGGGATCAACAGCTCTGTCAGCTCCTCGAGAGGATCTTCAACTCTACCAATGAGTTGAGAGTTCTCCGGTTGGAGCATGTAAAGTCGACGGTCGAGCCACTAACTTTCATTCATGAGCCTGTCCTCTTCATACATTTGCATCTAGAGGATCTCAGCCTCAAGGGCAGTAGATTTTTAGAAGCAAACCTACAAAAGTTTATTAATCACGCGCCAGCGCTCCGAACCTTCGACTTCACAGGGCTGGAGATTCAGGGTGAGGGGCTAGATTTATCGCCCCTTCCCCTTCTGACCGTGTTGAGAATTCCCTACCACCAAGGCGTGGACAACACCCTCGAGACTCTCACGCACTCACACGTGCGCGAGGTGTCCATCATCAACGGCCTTGGACGAAACAACTAAAACAACAAGGCGTTCAACCCCCGTTTCGTGACGGGCGTCTTATCGAGGGTGCCTGTCTTCTGCTTCAGCGCGGTCAGATACAGGGTCAGCCTACGCGACACCACTCGACACCATGCGGAGGCACGGGGAGCTCATGTCACTCCCAGAAGCTCTACCTCTCACGGAGGCAAGTTCTATGAGCTCTTCGAGATAAGGGTTGACCACAGCGACTAACCCTCCAGCCCAGTCCCAACTTACTAACATTACTAACCCCCCACCGTTTACAGCGTCAGTTTTTTCACGCATATTTTTTTTTTTCAGACTAACACACACCATACTTTTGGAATCTTTTTATTCACCGTTTTTCTCTTTTTGATATTCATTCTCTACCTTATGCTGCTCTTCCAGCGCACATAATTTCTTTTTCTTCCTTTAAAAAATAAAAAAAATTAAAAAAAAAGGAAGTTGCAATTCACAAGAACTTCTTGTGACGTTCCATTGTAGGGTGTAAACATAACTATTAACTGCAACAAGCTTATACGCGCTAAACGGCTTGTTCGCATCTACACTTAACCAAGCGAAAACTGAATTTTTTAGCTACAGCAAGTCATCAAAATTATAAACCATTGTAATTAGACTTCTTAGCCGCAATCGCACCAAACAACTGCACCCTCAGTTACAAATGTACAAACCATCGCTATTGTAAAGAGACAATTGCAAAATAGCAAGCAATCGTGTAAAATTACATGACTCTGGATTTACCAATCAACAGATCACCACGACACTGCTACATGTAACCTCAACGAAACACAAGCGCCTGCACTAATCAACGCACTGCTCAGTGAAATCCACGACCATTTTTTTTATATGTAATATCGAATGCACAGAATAAGCGTTCATGCATCACCTCGATGCAATCGTCGAACATTTTTACATGTAATATCGAATGCACAGAATAAGCGTTCATGCATCACCTCGATGTAAGCGCCGACCATTTGCACATGTAAAATTAATGCGTGAATTAAACATTCATCTATAACAATATTAAGTACAAAGGCCTCGCTACGCAGTCAGCCTCTTTAATAAAAAATGTAAAGAGGGATTGATGTGGGCACTGTAACCGAAACTCACCAGCGAGAGCGCTACTGGCGCACGAATACACACATTTATATACATACAGGCAGCGATACCAAACACAACTAAATACCGAGGTTTTGTGTAAGCTAATGTAATGCTCCAGGTGCAGACCTACTCCGAGATTCAGACCATCTGGCAGCTTCTCTGCCAGGAATAAATCCAGTAACTTTAAACACAAGTCTATTTATTCACCTCCTCCTCTCTCATCCTTTCCGTGGGACCGCACACCCTACAGGCAGGTATAAATAACAGAATTGTCGGACCATTTTTTATTGAGGGGGATCTTAATGCTGAAAAGTATAAGATAATGTTAAGAAACGATATTGTCCTGTTATTCGGGAAATTATAGGCAATGATTTTTAAAATACCGGGTATCAGCAGGATGGTGCTGGTCCTCATTACAGACTTAATGTTCGAGCGTTCTTGAATAACGCGTTCCCTGCAAAATGGATAGAGCGAAGAGGCGAGATCAAATTGCCATCGAGATCTACCAATCTTACTCCGCCTGATTTCTTTTTATGAGGGTATTTGAAGGACAGAGTATATCGAACAAAGCCTACAAACATAGAAGAGCTCAAACGAAATATCAGAGAAGAGATAACAAAAATTGATCCAGCACTAATTCAAAATACCGTAGATGCCTTTTATCACCGCTTAGCACGGTGTCAACAAGTTCATGGTCAACCATTTGAATTTTTACTTTGATCAAATAACCGTACTCTGCTTTTTTTGAAATAAAAGACATTTATTTGATATTCTGGGTACATTGTACACCTTGTCTTAACAGGCTGGGTGACACGCTGCCTTGCCTTAACTGGCTGGGTACATTGCCCACATTGGCTTGACCAACTGGGTAACATGCTGCCTTTAAATTATCTTGAAGGTCAGGATCAAGGTAAAATCCAAGGCCACCGTCAGATAGCTGAGGCAGAATTCAATGAACCAGTTGCTTTGCTTCTTCTCTTTTACCATTCCTTTTCGAATAGTTATACTATCCCTTTTATTTGACTTTTACCATGACCTTCAAACGTAAAATTATTGAAATGGCCAAGAACAGTCATAGACCTAGCCTTCTATTAGCTTTTCTTATCTAATCACGGTCCCTTATCGGCCTTCGTCGCTGCTCATTGGCTCCTGTACACTTCTTCCGCTGGTTTTCTTGCGCACGATCATTTGAATTTTAAATGCGCTTCATTCTCTCCCTCCTTCTCTCTCTCTCTTACTCCTGTGGTCCTAACCCGCCGCTATCTCTTTCGCGCTACCGCCGCCGTATCTTGCCCTAAACTCCTATCTCTCTCTCGCACGACAGCATGACTTCTCTCTCGCGCACGCTAACTAATATGGCCACCGCCATTCGCCACGCACGAACACGTGTTGCCGTGATTTTCGCCGCTAGCGCGCATCTTTGGCCTCGTGGTCGGTCGTCCTCGGCCTCGTGGTCGGTCGTCCTCGGCCTCGTCGTCGTTTGGCCCGGGTGTCGTGGTTCCTCAGCCTCGTCGTCGCGATCCTCGGTCTCGGGAGTGTTCGGTGTCCCTCACCGGGTGTAGTGCGCGAGAGTGCTGCCGCCGTTGCCTCTCGTCGTCGTCGTCGTGGTTGGGCCGAGTCGTCGTCGTGAAAGTGCCTCCGAAGTGCCAGCAACTGAGCCTTCCGTTGCCCGTCGTCGTCGGGGGCCGTGGACCTCCAGGAAAACCATGGAAAGCCGGCTCGGTTTTCTATCTCTCTCTCGCTCTCGTGCCGGCCCAGCCTGTCACTTTCGGTGT
>UELV01177651.1:6227-16850 GCA_900490015.1 Megastigmus stigmatizans | reverse complement strand
TTCTATGATAAAGTGGTCGATCTTATTTCAACAGCAACATCGACAGTTCGAGAAGCTAGTATGAAGAAAGCTGCACAAGAGGAGAAAGAAAAGCATGAAATGAATGGTCCATGTACAGGAATAACAGTTTCAAGAGATGGTTCGTGGAAGAAACGTGGATTTTCATCACTTTACGGAGTTGTATCGTTGATCGGATGGCTTACTGGAAAAATTGTTGATGTATGTGTAAAGTCTAAATATTGTAAGGCTTGCGAGCACTGGAAGGCTAAAAAAGATACAGCTGAGTACGAAGAATGGTACAAAACACACAGTAATGAATGTCAAGCAAATCATGAAGGCTCATCTGGGAAAATGGAGGTAGATGCTGTCATTGAGATGTTTTCACGTTCCGAATCTTTGCATGGCCTCAAATATGCTAATTATATTGGTGATGGTGACAGTAAGACATTCAAAGGCATAATAGATTGTAATTCATACAAAAATGGCGACGTGCAGAAAAAAGAATGCATTGATCATGTTGGAGGGTATACTCAGTCTAGTAACGAAAGTTTCAATGCAACTGTATGAAACTTGGCTCCAAAATCGTACTCTAGTGGTAAAAAAATACTCGATATTGCAACGGATGTTGCAGTATGCAATTTTAACGATGGAATGAAGAGTATATTGAGAATTATGGAAGCCATGGAGATAGATATTGGTAGTCAAGCCTACAACTTTTGCATTGAAGCTGACGGAAAACGAATAAAACACGCTGAACTGTCACTATCCGAAGCAGCGAAAGAGGCACGGTCCAGCTTAAAAGCTTTAAATTTGGAAGGGTAACTTTATGGTCCTGGCATTGCAGACTAACGGTAAAAAAATTGTTTTTATCAAATTTCCTATTTTTTCATGTTCATAAACAGCTTTCAAACTTTAACTTGATTTATCTCGAAACGAGTTTTTTCAAACTGGCACGCAGTATAACTCGAACAGTTTTCATTCTTTTCACTCCAAATTTTGACCATACCTTTACAAATACATTTCAAAGAGAAGTACGTACGGGATTTTCGAAAAATTGATTTTAACGAAAGTTATTAACAAAATAGTGCTTCATTTTTATATGAAAATTTAACACTTTTATTCAAACTCTTGCCAAATCTGTAAAAATCTGTAAAAATCTGTAAAAATCAAATCCCGTACGTATTTCTTTAGCTATTACCATCAAGATTAAGTGGTTTTTTGTTTGTTGTTCCAGATCAAAAATTGGAGTCGCTACACTGCGTGCCGCACAGCGCCTCAAATTCAAAAGCGTTCGGAAGGAAGA
This sequence comes from Megastigmus stigmatizans, assembly GCA_900490015.1. NCBI lineage: Eukaryota > Metazoa > Arthropoda > Insecta > Hymenoptera > Megastigmidae > Megastigmus > Megastigmus stigmatizans. Next base: position 15,547 of record UELV01177651.1, on the reverse strand, counting down.
CTGTAAAGCCGCGATTTTTTATATTTTTTCCACTCATTTTTTTTTCAATATAGTTCGATATAAGCACAATAAAATATTCATTATATTCATTATATTCATTTCTCTATGTACCTTTCTTCCTTGGAAAAAAAATTCCCAAGAAAACGCTCTTTTTTCGCCTGCTATAGTGGTGTTACCCCTTAATGATGATATAGGCTTATACAGCACCCAATATGAACCCTCAATCGTTTTCTGAGTAGGCGGAATTTCAAACAGACGTAAATCAGATTTTAGGCATTCGCACGATTGGATTTGTAGGAAAGCCATTCTTATTACTCAAAAATGTCTCTTGTAGATCGATTACCACTCTTCCTCTGCTTCTTCTTCTTCTTCCGTTTCTCTTTTATCACGTGACCCTTTGTCGTCTTTTCATTCCGCTTGATGTACTTTTTATTCTGTTTCCTTTTTTTCCTCCCACTGGAGCGGATGTTTGCGATGCGTAGGCTCTGAAGCAACTGCGGCGGCTTGATATAGCGGGGCACTTTATAACCGGACCCCTTCATTAATTTATCCAGCTTTTCTTCGGCCTTTCTCTTGAGACTCTCGCCAGACTCTCTCACACGGTTGCGTAATGATTCTCTAAGTGGTGTGTTATGCGTAGTAACATCGGCCATAACATTCATACCTGTACGTAAAGCCTGTTTACCGACAGCTTAAGCTCCACGGCTAAGGAGTAGGAGAACCCTACAGAATATTCCAGTGAGAAAAGAGCTATACCACCATGGCCTTTCTGGTAGGGCGAGCCAGCATAGATGCAGCCAACACCCCCACCACACCGACTTATTACCCCACCACCGCCTACATGCATGTCAAAGTATTCCTCGTAGAGACTCATCTTTAAACTATAAGTTTAAAGTGTAGTGTAGCCGTCAACGTACCGAAATCGAATGGTATTGATTCGCCAAGTAGATATCTTATATCTATTTCTATCGTACGAAATGTATTGAATAGCAAATGTAGGTACATAGAGGGTGAGAAATGTTTAATCATTACCCCACGATATGTGTAATTATCAAAGTTGAGAAAAACAGTTCTCAATAGACGCGATTGAACGTCTCCTATCATATATGGCTCCAAGATATCGCTGTAGAGTATCAGACCACTGTAGAGATTGACCGGCCGATTATTAATTATCGGTTTATCAACGACGGTTACACGAGAGTTTATATTTTCGAACCCAAGAATTTTCTTTAGCCTCTTGAACAGGGATAAATTGTGGTCCAACTGACTGCAACCAAACTCTATACATATTCCACAAACTCTAACGTATCCTCTACGTTCGACCTCAAACTTCAAATGATTTTTTACACTGTCCAGACTATTAATTTCGTCTATGACAGTTTTGACATCTTGATAAATATCAGGTCTTATAAGCGATGCTGAAGCTCTAGGCTCTTCTGCACGCGTCTTATTCGTGATTGTTTGATGCTGAGGTGTGTACTCGAGAAGCACCATTTTATCGACAAGTGTTGACAGTATATGCTGAAACGTAAGAGGAACTTGAATGTCTGTAAGGGCAACTGCCCACGTACCGTGTAGCTGTAATTGCTGTGGTAGCTGTGTGATAAAGTGGGTCGTTGTATTTTGAGCAAAATAATCCATGCTGTTATTGCTAGGCAATGCGATATAAAATTGATCTCTCATTTTCTTTTTAATTTTTAAAAGCACTAACTCTGACCCAATTATTAAATTTGTCGGGGTATTCTTTCCAATGAACAAAATACTCGTTTGCCTGACCTTTACCTCTAGTTTTTAAAATTTTTTCAATTTCAAACGCTGCTTTGTTCAAATCTTTTTTAACTCGCGAGAGTTCCTCCTCGTAGAAAAAACCGTCAACATCCTTGTTTCAAAATGTAAACCCAAAGGTTGGCGTGTTAATGAAATTCTTGCAATTTTGAACAGTTCCAACGTCCAACCGTTCTCGTAGCCTTTCGCGAAAACGTTACTCGCTCGACTGATCTGCACCAAGTCGCCCATACTGTATTTAGCCTATCTCGGTTTGATGCTGCCGTAGCGTAAATTTAAATTTTGTCGTGCTCCTGCAGCATTGTACAGAGTCACGGATGCGGGAGTCATCTTAGTGGCAGAATGCCTGGTGTGGTTGTAGGCTTGCAAAAGTTGGGGTAAAACGTCAATGTATCTTCTTGTACTTTTGTGCGTAAAATAACGCCACATTCGTTCTTTTATAGTTATTATGAACCTCTCTACAACAGCTGCCTTCGTATCGGGACTCCGTACAACCCTAAAATTTATTTCCATTTTTTCAGAAATTCCTGCATTGCTGATCCAACAAACTCCTTTCCTTTGTCCGATTGAATTCCTAGCGGTTTTCTCTTATTACTCCCGGCTAAAATTCGTTGAAAGACGTCAGCAACACTTTTTGCACTCTTGGTTACAATAGGCTCGATCCATGCATACATGCTGAGAACATCGATGGCAGTGAGAAGATAGTTGTAGCCATCGTTGTAAGAGCGTATCGACCTCATGTCCATCAAGTCGACTTCCCACACATCGTCAAAATTGCGTGCGTTATAGCATCTTCGAGGAAATCGATGCCTCACCTGTTTGTGTAAGTTGTAAGCATCTTGACCTTCGAGCCAATCAATCACATTTTCTCTCTGACATTTTTTCCGTGTAGCGTGTAAAATCTGATCTGCACCGGCGTAAGCAGTAGGCTGCGGAGGGCCATCAAAGCTGCTCAAACATTCTACTTATTTTTTATTCTTCTTATCGTTTAAAGATTTATTCTTCTTCTGCTTTTGCGTCCTACCGCATGGCTTTATTGCTTTCTTGATTCGAGAAAAGAATTTTTCAAAAGTTATTTTACTAACCATACAACAAGCTGTCATCATTGCCAAAGTTCGCTCATCGGGTGGTGTCTCTTGAGCAAGCATACGTGAAAAAGCACGCTTGGCCAGTATACGATCAGCCTTTCGACGATTATTCTTTTTCTTGTCGCTATACGCTAGATCGTGCTCCCGACAGGTATCATCCAGAGGATTGATCCCCACCTCACCACGTTCGAGTCATTCTGCCAGTTTGGTGTCCGGTCCACAAAATTTATAGCCAGAAACATGCATCTCAAACGGCAGCAAATTAATCAAAGAGTCTAGAGCACTATTTTTTCCCCCTCCTCTACGACACTCACGTTTTTTTACTCTTCGGTTTTTTGTACTTGCCACTCAACTTTCTTTCTCCTTTGCGCTACAGCTCGTTCACCGACACCGTCAGCTATCTTTTGCGAATGAGAAGAAGAAGAAGAAGATGTTGGCGAAACTGCTAGACCTGGAGGCTGCGTCACAATTCCGGGCGATGAAATATTGGACGACGACGTCGAAACTCTAATATGGTCCAAAACGCGTTTATTACCAAAGTCTTCTTGAGGTATGAGCGCTTGTCGGAGAGCCGTCCCAAACTGACGATGACCTGTGGGTAGAGATATTTTTCTAGCTCTCATCGCGACATTCGCCAGGTCGATAATGTTTGCCCTCTCAACAGGGGTGCCATCTATGTCCACGATTCCGTTACGGTCCCACACTATATTACGGGATCTGCGCAAGTGCAACATAAGTCGTGCAGCATTAGCACGAAATTTTTTTGGAATGCTTTCGACGATATACTCGTCAGTTCTTGCCTCATCCTCCTCTCGTTGACGTTGCTCGTCGACATAGCTGTCGTTCACCGTGCTCGGAAGAGTCACGTTGCCTTCTTCGTCCTCTGAGAATTTTCTTTTCGCCGAATCCTCCTCAGCTCCTCAAAAGTGAAGATAGCGTTCTAAAACCTGCTTATACTTTGACCACTTCTCCCTGTCGCCTTTGCAGACTGATGAGTTCAATATATCGTTCATTTCTACATCTAGCCTGCTAGTTATTGTGCCTGGTGTCTGTACAGACTTTAGACCACCATTTGCGAGTGAGACTCGAATGCGGTCCAAACTCTCTTGGGGTATGAGAATAATTTTTTTCACGTGGTTCATTGCTGCTGCTGCTACTTTATCACGATAGATGCCAATATGATGCCAATGAGAGGAGCCAGTAGGACAGGCAGGGATCCACCACGTTGCACAATTAATTTTTTCTTCCTGTGTAAACTTTCGCCAGTATTAATCAATTTTCGTAGGACATTTCGAAGTACACAGGCGTATTTGCGTAATTTACTCTTGTGTGTTTTGGTGAGTGGTACATTACCGTGTAAGACGTTCAAAGCGCATTCGCAAATATGATGAATTAATTTCGGGTCTGCTTTGCGTAACAAGGAGTTTCGCTGCTGTTTATCTAGATGATACAAAGCCTGCAGAATTGCAGCGTATTTCTGTCCAAACGGATCTCGACAAGTTTTCCGAGCCATTACAGTGACATAACTGGAACATGGTTCTCAGAGTCGCGGCCTTTTATCTTCTTTCGGCCCACGTATACGTACTTATACTCGTCGTCGGGAAAAATAGACGTACGAAAGCGGCAATTATTGGGCGTGTCTTACTTGAGATCCAGTAAGAGATAGCCAAACGGTCGCGAGGTGGCGTGCCAGTAAGCTTCCTGCAAAAATCATCCTGCAAAAAACGCATAAGATCGTCGATGATGTGCAGCTTGGGTCTCGGATCGTTTACCCACTCGCCGGATTCTGGAACACCTTCGCGAAATTCGTCATTTTTACCAAGTTCATTATAGCCGGGCTGCCACTCGCTATAGTAGAAAATTATTCTCGAAACGAGTCGCTCATGCGATCGCTATACTTTAAAAATTTTTTCACAAACTTCGATTTACCACACCCGTGATAGGTCCGGCCTGTAGCCGGGTGGTTCCACCGTGTATCCATGACGTTTACTGAGAGGATGCCCTCTCATACAGCAGTACCTCTGCCCGAGGTGCTGATGACCGCGGTGGGGGGTCCCCGTGCCCGCTCACAACTCGCGTCGAGCGCTCTCGATCTCGGCTCGCGCAAGCGCACAAATGAGCTAATTCCCCCTCTACTCATTGCGGATCAGCGCTTCTGATTCGCGGTTCGCGAAAGCGCATGGATGAGCTGATTCGCGCAGCCGCCGCTAGTGAGCACTGTTTATACGCGGTCGCGATTCTATCAGTGCATGCGCCATGCGTCGAGCTTGTTCCCTCCCACTCCGTTCCTGTGGTCAATCAGGTTACAGTAGTGTTTCGTTCTTGCAGCCGTACGGATAGCTCTTCTTCAGGCCCACGAAACGTCTCTTGCTGTAGACAGGTCGACAAGCCTTTGTCTCGTTTTGCGATATGACTTCGTGAAAATCCGTACGTCTGATGGCCAAAAAGTTTAAAAATATTTCGCTTCTATCGCCTTCTACCATTTCACAAATACTCTCAAAATTAATTTTGGCTGTTTGAATAATTCAGTTTGATTCCTTTTACCTTGCACACACATTCTTTCTATGTGCCGTGATGTATCGTATGTACCTGTGCCCTTCTTGGACAGCTCATTGATGAGCTCACCCAGCATTGCACCAATCGGTAAATCGCGTTGAATGCTATTGCTGACATAAATGACTGAATCCGTGTCGTAATATAGAACGCGTCTATCTAATTTGGTTAAATATTCGAACAGTTTTAGTCGTACTTGAGCGGTCGAGAAAGCTGCAACAACGACTCTGGTAGTCGGTGATGGCCTGACTGAGGCGGTAGTGTACCGCGATCCGACATAGACAGTCTCGTCGTTGACTGGCAAAAGACCCGTCACCTCGATTTCTGCACTGGTAAGTAACTCCATTAATCTTTGCGGCTGCGTAATCACCTCAGTTTTTAGGATATTTTCGCGCCGCGCAAACTTCCCCACAGCCAGTTCAGGCATAGCTTTGCCACGGATCGTAGACCAGCATTGAAACATACTTCATCTCTATTCAAACTTATACCCTCGTATTATTCGAGTAATTTCACGTATTCGTCTTTAGCGTCGTCTGTGTGGCCGGTATCCAGATGCCAGCGTTTTTTACTTAAAAAACTCGTCGATGTATTTTGAAAATATCCTACCGCTGCTAATTTCTGTCCTATATTGCGTCATCTCGTACTGCCACATTTCATACACGCTTACAGTAGTATAACCTAACTTCACAGCTTTTTTAATTTCTTCGGACACCCATGTTCTTCGCAGAATACGGGCTTGTGCATTTTCGTGAGGTCAATCATTTTGCAGCATTTCTTCGCAACATGAACGACACAGCAGAAACAACAATTTATCATGCTTTCTAACAGGCAGAACTGGATGATATAAATTTCTCGGCGGCAGCACGTTGCACGTAATGAGACCAAAAACAATAGACACATCCTTGGACCTACCCACGATTTTTTCACACTCTTGTGCACCAATGTACAGTTGTGGATGACCAATTAGGTATTTTCCATGCGTACAAATGTAAGGGTGTAGTGAGCACACGTCGACGTATTTTACTTTTTCATCAACGCTGCATTCGTTCGCTTTAACAGTATTCCCTGTGCGACCTCCAAAAAATTCCTCGCGGGGATCCAAGGGTTTTCTGTACACGAGGTCAATATTATTTTCAACTAAATACCTTATCTCCTCGTTGTGTGCCAGTTCTTGATCTATGTGCACTTTCACATTTCGATCAGCTGATAATTGTTTGCAATAATTTTTTCGAAAGTCGCTCAAGTTTTCTCGTACCTATCGTCCATCGTCTAATTCTCAAGCGAAGTCAGCCGTGCCAATAGCAACCGTGAAATTGAAGAATGATTCCTCTATGATTTTCGTCTGCCTCGGCAGGTGAAAACCTGTCTACAAGAATATTCTCGGGTAATCTTCTCTCTTGGCCATGTATTGTGTATTCGACTCTGTGATTTAATCCTCTTTGCTCCATACAGTACAACCAATGGATCGCTTTGATGGATTGGTTATCTGCTCTTCTATAGCTACCAATGGGTACGAAGCCGGTCTGATTTTTCTTTAAAAATTTTTTTCGAAACACACGCACACACGTGGAAGCTATTGTCGTACACTCGTCGAAAGGATCCACTGCGAATTGCATAAATGTCGCTCGAAAAGCTAAACAGACTAATCGCAGTATTTTGACATACTGCTTACAGTATTTATTTATATCATGCTGGAAATCGAACACATATTCGCTATTTACTTGTTTTTTGTACCATTCTAAAAAAAATTTCTTGATCTTTGCGAGTCATAGAGTCATGAGCGTACATATTTATAGGTGGTAGTGGACCGATGTAAAATTGATTTTCTGGAGTATTGAATAAATAAGGGAAAGTACTTTTCACGATTTCTGAAAGTCCGTAAGCTTTTGGTAAACAACTTAAAGGCATGTGAAAGTAATTCAGGCTGTCGATAAACTTTATATTTACATATTTCAACAAAATAATTTCTGAACCGTTTAAAATTACCTGCGGTTTTTCTCGCTCACTCTGTTTCTCGACCAAATATTGAAAAATAAATTGGCTGTCAAATCCTTGAGAATTATGTGCGATACATATCGTCTTCTTGAAATTTTTACGTTTAGCTAGAGCTAGATCAACCAATTCTTTTACCGGATTGATATTAAACACGTACTCTCTAATACCACAGTGCTCACATATGTTGGAAATATCTACATCGTTGAGGCACAGAGTGCACACTTGCTGTACTACACATAAATTTGGAACGTGTATTTTTTCTCCTCGTCGTCAAGTACAGGTACGGATTGCTGCGTCTTGAAATCGTAAAACGAAAATAATACATTTTGTTTCTGTGTACCATCTTTGATCGGTTGTACGAAACAAAAATGACCCACTGGTAGCCACTCGTTACAAATATTACAAAATGATACACCACAGATATGAGCTTCTCCACGATTATTCATTCGCACGGTTTTGCAACAAATTGAACAAATTTTAATCTTGTCCCGTACAGATAACGGCTTTTTAACTGATTTTCTTTCTTAAATCATTTTCATAGCATTCATTGCCAAAAAAGTTCCGATTACAATTTTCACATTTTTTCAAATAATTTGTTTCATCGCACTGCGAGGGTTGGAGGCATTTGTAATATCTGTTGGAACATCTGTGACTCTCGACGTTCTTATAACTTTCGTTGCACAGTATGCAATATACTTTACTTCCAGCTGCACCCACTAAATTAAGTATCGGTTGATAATGTTTGGTAGTCTCGTAGTACATAATTCATAGTACGTGCAAAACACTTTTATAAGTATCAATTAAATATCTCGTCCCGTCGAAAATAGGCACATCTCCCCGAGCAAAATTTCTAAAAGAATACACAACTATAGCTATACCTTTCTGAGCGGAGACATCTGAAATCGATGAATTTCTTAAAGTCAACAACCGTTCACCGGGACCCTGACTTGCGCCATTTTAATAAGGTCTTGAGCTGCTTCTTTCTGCATTCGACTATTTTGTCTTCTGATTTGATCCCAATAGTTATGCGAAACACCCGAGCACAATGGTCCTCTAACTGCATGAGCACAAACAGTAACTAGAGCCCGCGGAAGGCACAGACCATCATCGTTTCTTATAGATAAAATCGATCGTTTTCGTACGGATTCCGTTTTCGGTTAAACGCACACGCCCACGATCTACTATATTGCTTATCACACTACACTTTATCAATAACGTATCGTGTATATCAAAATCGGTTGCGCTTTGCGCAGCACTGAAAAACATATCCCACAATTCCACCACGTTGAACTTTTCAATCGATCTAAACGACATCCACAGGGGACCATGATTAAATCTGTTTGATTCGACGGTTACACCCGAATCGCCCCGGGGTAAGTACGCGCCGAGAACGACGTACGTTCCCCAAGAAGGAACAGACTAGGTTATCCTTCGGGAAACCCTGTTACTACTGGCGCCCTGTACGTGTGCATGGGCAAGGGCACGCGGAGCGAAATATATTAAGTCATTAATTTTTTAGCAGACGCGTGCGAAATAGTGAGGCACAGCGGGGGGAAGGAAAAGCGAATTTTCCCTCACTATAGATAGATGAGAGAGAGAGAGAGAGAGAGAGAGAGAGAGAGAGAAACAGATAAATAGATAGATATTCCTTTATTTGTATAGGTATACAAAAACGATTCTCAATATAATAATACAATTTCACAGACATATTTTCACCATAATACAATATTAGTGATACTCTTCATCAGTCTTATAATAGTTGCAGTTGCAATCAGTCTTTCTATGATATCACAGGCGTAGTCTTGATCAGTCTTAAAATCAGTCTTAAAATATGTTTCGAATCTAAAAGTAATATCACAGAGCGTCTTATGTTAAATATACAAATAAACAAAATTACAA
>UELV01177650.1:0-16416 GCA_900490015.1 Megastigmus stigmatizans | reverse complement strand
GCCGGTTATATAATGATTCTTAATCTAAACGCTCGCTTACCACTGGCCTTCAGGCCCGCATAAAACGCCGCAAAGGCTTGAACGCCGTCCACCAACTCCAAAAGGCCGCTGGGCCAAACTCCAAAGATTACCCGCGGCGTCGCCCTCAGTATTATAGGTGAGCCGGGAATGGGAAGTGCAGAGGTTGGTCCTTGACCTCCACCAAGCGCGCCCCGACGTCTCGGGGAAGCCAACGCTTTGGTGCCGGGCAACAATGTAACGTTGCCGCGAACTGCACTCGCCCTGGATGGGTCACGCCGACTAGCGCACGTGGACACCGTCCCCACAATTTCCACTTAATAGTTAAAATCGCCTCGAGGCACGCTCGCACATACACACACACACTCACGAAAGACGCACGCGATCGCGATTCCCGAACCTAACGAAAAGCGTGAATCTATTCGCCAAAAAAGTCCCCGCCTTCGTCTACCCGACGAACCTATCACCTGAAACCCAAATCTAATCACCTCTACTACTTTCTTCAATGTACAATGGGCAAAGACGAGCGATATGCCGACGGAAAGAGGAGGTAGCTGTCTTGACAGTCGCCACGCGTACGAGATCATCTGGACCTGGATGTAACTGAATGACTCGCCCTAGTGGCCACTTCGACGGAGGATAGCAGTCATTCTTGACCAAAACTAGCTTACCTACGCGAAAATTCTCTGTTGGATCTGTCCACTTCTCCCGCTACTGCAAATGAAGAAGATACTCCGACGACCACCGTTTCCAAAACTGATTTCGAATTCACTGAAGTAGCTGAAATCGATCAAGTCTATTCAGCGGCACCTTCGGCAGGTCAGCATCCGGCAGCAGAGTTAAAGCACACTTATTCAAAAAATGGAAAGGTGTCAGCGCACAAAGGTCGTCGGTATCCGAATTCAGCGCCCCAAGCGGGCGTGAGTTAAGGCAAGCTTCGATTTCAGCTAGCACCGTAGACAATTCCTCGAAAGTCAGAGTGTATTCGCCTACAACCCTTCTCAAATGGTGCTTTACGGATTTAACTCCGGCTTCCCATAAACCTCCGTAATGTGGAGCGCCAGGAGGAGTAAACATCCAATCATTTGCAAGAACCGAAGCAGTCTCTCGATAGAAACCTGAGGCTCGCTGGAACATCGACTTCAATTCCTTATCAGCCCCGTAAAAGTTAGTGGCGTTATCGCCATAAAGTTTTCGGCAGACGCCCCGTCTACCAACGAAACGGCGATACGCACTAATGAACGACGCTGTATTTAAATCACTAACAAGCTCCAAATGAATAGCCCGAGTAGAAAAGCATATGAACACGATGATATACCCCTTATGTGACTTCTGTCCACGACCCTTAGACGTGCGAACCTGGAAAGGACCCGCATAATCTAGCCCTGATATGTCAAACGGTCTACTAGCGCTTACACGATCAGCCGGCAGGTCTCCCATTAACTGCTGAGCAGAATGAGGCTTAACTCGCTGACAAGCTACACACTTATGAATAATTGATTTTACCAATCTATTCCGTCCTAAAATCCAAACTTGCTGCATCAAAATACTAGATGTCAAAGCAGGACCCCCATGCAAGCAGAGATGATGCGCTGAGCGTACGAACAAGGAACTGAGAGCAGAATGCTGTGCCAGAATCGGGGGGTGCTTTTGATCGAAAGAGAGATCCGAATACGACAGTCGGCCTCCTACACGTAAAATATCATTTTTGCATACAAAGGGATTTAATTTACTGAGCCGACTACGCTTCGGCAGTCTCATTCCTGCCTTCAGCCTCTCTATCTCGTTAGAAAAGCTGTTCGCCTGCGATAAATGGATAACAATACTACGAGCTTCAGCTAATTCAATCGAAGTGAGAAAAGAAGGAAGCGCCTCGTGACCGTTTTTACGCCTACGTAGATTGAGTAGTGGACGCCTACAAAATGCAACAACGCGAATCAAGCGAGACAAAGAAGAAAAACGAGTCAAAGTTTCCGATTCGGCAGGTAATTTCTGTGTATGAAGAGTTCGCTGAGTTTCTGCTGCGCGCGGCCACTGCTCTGTATATTGGGAAAGCCAAAGAGGTCCGCGCCACCAAAATGCAGAACGCGCTAACTCCGCCGGCTCAGAACCTCGGGTCGCCAAGTCAGCTGGATTCTCCTTGGTGGGCACGTGCGCTCATGTGGCTGTCGGCAATTCCGTTTGAATGTACGACACCCGATTCGCAACGAACGTCTTCAAAATTGCACGGGTGTTTTCGCAACCAGTTAAGCACTATTTGACTGTCGGACCAAGCAAAAACTAGAATCGCCTTGAGGAAGTCCCGCGTTCTAACATGCTTAACAAGCTTGACGAGAAGAGTAGCGCCGCAGAGCTCAAGGTTAGGGATACTAATGGTCTTGACTGGAGCGACCTTTGTTTTAGCAGCTACCAAAGAAACGCTAAAATTACTGTCTCCTTCATCAATCCGCAAATAAATTACAGCCGCATAAGCCCGAGAAGATGCGTCGGAAAAGTCATGGAGCTGATAAGAGCGATTAGCGGCTACGCCTAGCCACCTATCGATTGCTAACGACGGCAAATTAGATAACGACTTGCAGTACTCATACCACCGCTCGAGAAACTCTGCAGGTAAAGGAGAATCCCAGTCACACTTCTGGATCCACAAGTCTTGCATCAAGATTTTTGCCGTAACTGTGATTGGAGAAAGCCACCCGAGCGGATCAAATAATCGAGCGATATTAGAGAGGATAGAACGCTTCGTCAAGGCTGCCGACAACTCTGCAATGTCCGAGACATTGAACTTAAACTGGTCCTGAGCAGGACTCCAATGAACACCAAGAGTCTTAACCGATCTATCCGCATCGATTTGCTTCACCAGACCTTGCTGTGCATGCGATGGGAGGAGCTCTGGATGGTTTGCAGCCCGCTTGTCGAGAGAAATACCTGCCGACGCTAAAAGATTCGTAAGCTCTATCCTTTTTTGTTGCGCGGTAGTAAGCTCGTCAGAACCAGCAAAGGTGTCGTCTACGTACGTCTCGAATTTGAGACACTCAGCTCCAAGCAGAAATTTAGCTCCTTCGTCCTCGGCGAGCTGTAAGAGAGTATGTATAGCTAAGTACGGGGCGCAAGCGGTCCTATAAGTAACAGTGGTTAAGCGATAATCGACTGGAGCAGAATCAGCAGTAGGAGCCCAAACGATTCTCTGAAGGTCCTGGTCCGCGCGCTTCACGTTAATCTGCCGAAACATTTTAACAATATCCGCTGTGAACGCAAAGAAATACCTACGCCAATTAAGAAGAATCAACGAGAGATCACCTTGCAATGGAGCACCTGTAAACAAAAAATCATTGAGAAATTGCCCCTCTCGAGTCCGCCTAGACGCATCAAAAACTACCCTAAGTTTCCATGAAGAATCTGAAGCCTGGACTACAGCGTGATGCGGCAAGTACCACGCTCCTTCCTGATAGATCTCAGCATCTGGAACTCGCGTCATATGCCCTAAGCGTTCATATTCCTCCATAAAATTCCGATACTCCTGAGCGACCTTGGAATCACGAGTAAATCGACGCTGCATTGTAGAAAGCGATCCTACAGCCATTTGTCTCGTCTCAGCTGCAACAGAAGGTAGATTAGCCTTCACTGGAAGTCGCACCTCAAAACGTTCCTCTGAATTGTGCGTATAAGTTTCTCTAAAGAGTTTCTCACACGCTTCATTGTCGGGCTTCAGCTTAGATAACGACGATGGTAAGTCTTCGAGCGTCCAAAAATGCAGCAGAGTTTGATCCAACTCATTCAGCGAAACGCAATGCAATACTTGCATTGGTGTATGAATTTTCGACTGCTCCGCCCGCCGTGAATTCTCCACCTGCAATGTACCTGAAATGATCCACCCGAAAACCGTATTTTGAGCGACGAGCTGCGATGGTGGGAAACGTTTCAAGCTGGCACGGAGCAACTGCCCGTAAACATCAGCCCCTAGAATAATATCTACTTTACTCGAGACGAAAAATTGCGGATCTGCAAGAGTGAGCCCTGCAAACTGCTCGAGGTCAAGACCACTGAAGCTATCAGCTGGAAGCTGCGACGTGAAACGAGGAAGTACGAGTACCTCTATTTTAAGCTCGAACTTCGTCTCGACACTAGATCTTCAAAACAGTTGCGTGATCGAGCGCGCAGTGCCCGCCGCACTGCCACCAAGCCCTGATAGGGGCACGCAAGTACGCTCCTTTTCAAGTCCTAACAACTGCACAATCGACTCCAACACAAATGAAACTTCCGAACCCTGATCAAAAAGTGCCCGAATGTAGGTGCTATCACCTCGGGGCCCTATCACCTGCACTCTTGCTGTAGCTAAAATAATCCGCCGCTTATGAGCCAAGATACTAGCTGCATGCAAGCTAACGAAAGGAGTTTTTGAACTCGAATTACCTGCTTGAGACCCACCGGTATTTTGTTGCGCTGCTTGCGAATACCCAGGAGCTTTCAAATGCAAGAGCGTGTGATGCTTACCCTGACAGATCGAGCAACGTCCCGATGAATTACAAGCATTGGCCCTATGTGAACCGAAGCAGTTAAAACAAACCTGCAATCGCCTAACAATCGCGAGTCGCTCATGCGGAATTTTATCTTTTACCTTGTAGTATTTCGAGAGAGGATGCGAGCCGCTACAAAGTGAGCATTTCGCAGTCCCAGATGGTCGAGACGAGGTAGCGTGAGAAACCTTACGAGGCGGAGGCCCCGACGTATACACAGGAGCCGGTCTTTTTTCTGCTTTTCGCTCAGAAGCGACCATACTAAGAGTTTGAGCTCTTTTCTCCAGGAACTTTGTGAAATCAGCGAATTTCGGATGCGAGACGGATGCTAGCGAACCCTCTAAATCCTCGACTTCTGTAATTTGCTGATCCTTTGCGCTCAATTCTGCTTCCCACAGCTTCCGTGATTCTTGATCCAAACGATCGGACAACAAAAATACGAGCCACACATCCCAATGCTGAACTGGAAGCTTCAAGTTTTCCAACACTCGAATGATACGCTGGGCCTCATCGAGAAAAGAGCGAAGCTCAGAAGCTGATACTCTTTTCAAATGCGGAATTTCCATGAAGGAAGTCAAAAGTTTATTAACAATCAGCCTCGGATTATAATAACGAGCGCTTAATGCTTGCCACGTGCTTGCATAATTGGCATTGGTCGTCATAACGTCCTTGATTAGCTCAGCAGCTCCACCCTTCAAGCACAGTTTAAGATACTGCAACTTGGTAGCGTCGGACAAATGAGGAACCTCATGCACAAGCGTCGTAAATAAATCGCAAAAACTGGCCCAATCCTCATATTTACCTGAAAAGGTGGGTAAGGGGATACGCGGTAACTTCCCTACGCGAGTCTCAGAGCCCATAGAGTTCGCATCCGAACCATTCAGGTTGCCATCAGGCTTGTCAAAAAGGACAAACAGTCAGAAACTCATCGAGAGCCTGCTCATAAACGCCTTGAATGCGCTCATACCAATTATCGGCAATATAAACATCTGTTTCTGCCTCTTCCCTAACAACTATCTCGCAGTGCGTTCTGCGTACCTCCGCCCATAAGTCCTTTACAGCATTGCATAATACTCCTATTGAGCGTCTCATGAGGCTTACCTTGCAAGCGCAAGCGTGTTCCCTCAATTTCCGTTTCGCGAACTAACTGCAATGCTGTAAGTTTTTTCAAAGCTATCGGAGCCATAATAAAATTGTCTTACAAAAAATAATGCGAATAAAAAAAAAATTAAATTATAAGCGTCGAGAAGCGATAAATAAAAATAAATTTATAAATGCCGAGAAGCGGCGTATAAAAATAATAAATTATAAGTGCCGAGAGGCGGCGAATAAGAATATATTATAAATGCCGAGAAGCGGCAAATAAAAATATACGCACGGGAGCTCAACTAATCCGAACAGCCACTACGCGGAAAGACCGCGCCTAACGTCCTGACTGCGAGTGTGGCTCGACACTGGAAACAAGTGCTCGCAGCTGCGCTTCGCTTCGCTTCTGAGAATGGCCCGCCGCACGCTAGATTGTCGCGCCCGTCACAACAGACGTTCAACTATCACGTTTTTCGCAATAAATTATCTCAATAATAACGAAATGTATTCTTACAATTATAAAACACGTGACAATTACTACAATCAATTTAATGCAATTACCGAACTAGTACGTCGGAACAGAAAAATGAAACTAATATACGCGTCAATATAATTAAGATCCCTGGTAGAACATTGACGAGTTATTCGTCTGATAGACAGGTAAGCTCGCTTAAAAACTCGCGTATATAATCGGTAATGGCTAGTAGCTGGTCATCAACTCGGCTAAATCTCCACCAGGGATTACAAAACGCTTATTAATCCAACCACTCACTCCTCACCCGGGGCACCATGAATTTTAATATTAATGATCAAATAAAAAAAAGGAGTCGAATTAAAAAAAGGATGAGTGAGTGGGAGGATTTCAAGAAAAACACTATTTCGCGGCAAACAAAAAGGACACTTGCTTCGGCGTAAAAACCCTCACGGAATAGAGGGAAAAGCCGAAGCAAGCGTAGATAATTATTTATTAATTAAAACAATATTTTTACAAACAGATATCGCTATCGTAACATGCGTACGGCAGAAATCTTCCTGCTCACCTTCAAGGAGGAGTATCTCGCCACTCTGACAGATCGACTAAGGGCATACGCGCGCCCGGCAATGTCCATGGCAATGCGTGCACCGGCGGTGATTTGCCGCAGGCTTCCTGCTCTGTTCGCGGGAGGCTAGCCTGTCCGTACTTTACTAGTATACAACATGCACAAAGTTTCCAAAAAACAGATTTACGGCATGCTGGTCGACTGCGGGCAGAGCAGCTTCACGGTCGACAGGGTATTCGCGCGCGGTAATGGGTGTAGCGCGCGAGTTACCTGCGACTCGCTAGCGTCATCCACCCTCATGCAGTGCGACGCGCTCCTCAATAAGATTTATTTCAAAGGTAAGGGGGGCTCGGAATCGGGCAGGAGGTATGTCAAGGTCTCCTCATTCAAGGAAAGATTAAACCCCAGCTCATCACTGGTGGTTCATAACATCAAGGGGACGCCTCCTGCCTGCCTCCGGACCTTTCGCCTGGACCCGGTATTGGCCACAATCAATAATTTCTTGAACAATGATGATAAACTTGCGCTTGTCACTGCACTGGAGGAGTGGCGCATTCCCTTCGCGAGAATAGGTACGCTACATCTCGACTCCAGTCACGGGCGCTACCGTTCGGCCCGTGGCTTTGACAGGCTGCTGGAGGACGCACAACAGTTTGATTTACTGAGTATCACCATCGGGGAGGGGTGGCCCGTGAGGATGGCGGACCTCCAAAAAATATTAAATACATTACTAGGCACCGCGGGGTGCAATCGGAGACCGCGGTCCCTCACCGGCGTAGACTTACGAGAAGTTGCGCTTACTCTCACGGCACTCGAGACGCTGCTGCGGTCCTTCTCCATCAAGGATATTATCATAGGAAAAACCACCGGGTTTTTCGAGAGGACCGCCTACCTCGAGGGTGTCCAGCGCCTGGCAATCCACGGCAACCCAATGGTGCGCCTTTCTTGGGTGGAGGACCACTCGGAGGTTGTCACCTCTTGGTTGCAGGGTCGGCCCGGAGAGACGCTCAAAATAATTAAACTAACTTCGTGCCCGCAAATACGCGTAGAGCCTCTTTTGTCATTAATCAGTAATAATCGCGTCATCAAAGAGCTCAGCCTGACCGACTGCTGCAACATTGATCGGGGTCAGAGGATCTGGCAACTCCTGGAGGGGGTGTTCGGGTCACCTAACGAGCTGAACGCCTTCCGCCTGGAGAACCTGGGGTCGGCGACCGCACCGCTGGACTTTCCACATCAGCCCCACTTCAACATGCACATGCACCTCGAAGAATTGAGCCTTCGAGGGAGCCGCTATGTGGAGCAGAACCTTCAAAACTGCATTGACCATGCTCCGGCGTTGCGGGTCGTCGACTTCAGGGGACTGGACATCGCGGAGGGGGGACTGAACTTTTCGTCCCTCCATCTTCTGGCCGCACTGAAGCTGCCCTACCACCAGCACATCGATGACACCCTGGAGTCCCTCACGGATCTTAATTTACGCGAAATACTGGTGGAAAACGCTCTTGGGAAAACGAACAAGCACAATAAAGCTTTCAATCCACGCTTCGTGAGGGATATTCTTCCCAAAGTTCCGTCCTTTTCCTTCACTGCGGTCAGATGTAAGATTGTTATTCGGGACACCATGCGTCATTACGTTCACGCGTGTGGGGCCTTCGTCACGCCCCAGTGTGCTTCGAACTTTTATGACACCTTTGAAATCAAGAAGCACACCAATTAACTTTTGTAGTAATTTTGTTCCCTTTTCCTTCTTTGTAACTTCAACTTTTAACCTTGAAATTTAACTGACGCAACTTTCTTATGTGTAGTTCTTAAATTTATCTTGACTCAATCCGCAAATTAGCATCGTTTTTCTTCTATCTGCGTCTTACCATAAGTAATATTCAGACTTCTCGCACACCCATTTATCTGTTTTGTCATTTTTTCTTGACGACGTCTTGTCAACTCAACTTTTATCAATGTTTGGCTCTTCCAGCTTTACATATGCACTCAATTTTAGAGAGGTCTGGAAATTATCATAAGTGGCGTGAACACTGCAACAATATTGTCAACAGTGTAAAATGTATCAACGAACTCAGTTTTGTACAGCATTCAATGCTCAAGTTCAACTGTCACGTCATCACGATCATACTTGCATACAGTGCCTTGGCAAAAAAATTAAAGAAATACAGGCTCAGCGCTTTTTACTTAATGCGTTCTCTTAGCAACCTAAATTTTATACACTATCAGTACTAAACACATCTTCGTGATCATAAGATCTGGCATACAACGTCTGTGATTCAATATATGTGATACGCGTTTAAGCGACATAATTATTAAACTAAGAATAAGCGTAATCACAAAACGAGAGAATAGACACAATCTGTAAATAAGTACTTACAACGCCCAAAGTAATCACAAATGTAACACAAGTAATTACAATTGCGAATTAAACAATAAGTACTAATTGTAAAATAATTGCAACCACATTAACAAGTCAATTAAAAATCACAAGACGAGTACCTTTCATATGACACATCATCATATATATGCCAAGCATTTCACTTGCAACGGCAAGCAACTGTGATATATTCATCACCTAATTGTACATAATGTTAATCATCTCATGTATTTATATATCATCATGTACCTGAGCTGTATGTAAAATTTTCTTAAAGAAAAAAGCAATGTAATAGGCTTTCAGCATTATTTAAATGCAGGGGGGAAGTGATGTGGGAACCAACCTCACCCGAGCAAGCGTGAAGCGCCACCGACGCTACAAGCAACAGGCAAGTTCTCATGTAAGCGCCTCTGCGCAGGCGTCAAGCGTAACCGAGCTGATGTGCTAAGCACTGTATCGTCAGTCGTCAGACTACCTCCGAGCTTCAACTAATAAAGACACTCTCACTAATAACCAACGTCTTTAATTTCTCCAGCTATTAACTCCGGGAGCAGGCCTCCCACAGTACGTAAAGAGTTTCCCTTCGCCTCGGAAAAAAAAATAGTAATTGGTATATGCTAATTACGGTAATTAATAAAATAAATGCATAGTTCGCGATGTCGTCTTATCATTCGCATCGTGACTCAATAAGGACACCAAACCTACGTAAATTTTATTTTATTATGTAGGTAAGGTGGTGTTTTTGTAATAGCGATATGTTGGAAATTTACATGGTATCATCGTGGATGACAGATATTTTTCACAGAGATAATATTACTAAAAATATAATATTTCCAACAAGTGGTGGGCACCTTAATTACCCTAGGAACTTGCATTAAATATTTACGTTTTCCGGATATCTCTAACCCGAAAAAAATCTCGGAATAAATCGTTAAATTCCAGATTTAGTCCCAAAAACTATCATATTCTTATAGTTAATTTTTTATAGAGAAATAAAATAATTTTTTATCAGCTATAATTTGGTGAGTTTCTGAACAAATGGTTCAGTTACTGTAAGCGCAAATGATGTGCTTTCGAAAGACAAATTGAAAGATTAGAATTGTTTTAATGTCAACCAATTGTTTTTTTTTATGTCAAAAAATTCATGTTGTATGCTGCACCTGAACAATATTAATTATTTATTCAAAATAAAGGCGCTCGGAAACAAATCATTCAAAAAATTTATTAATTTTTTTATGCGCAATCGATTGAGTGGGTGCATATTTTCATATATTCTCCCTGGGTGATAACTTTAAGGACCCTTGCTTGCGCGGTAAATTTTATTCTTCTCAAAAAAGTTAAGTTCATTTGATACCGAATACTTACAAGCTGAAATTTGTAAAATCCAGGTCTAGTTCACATATAAATATTAAGTTTTATGTTTGAATGTATTCTAAATTGTTTGCTAAATAATAAACAGATTTTACAAGGGATTGCATTGTTTTCTTGAAATCGCTGGTGAAAAAGATAATGCAAAAAATTTACAGCTAAACTTGTGACATTTTCCTTTAAAAATATATTGTTTTATGTAGCATTTTATATATGTAGCAGATCTGGATGAAATAAAGAGTATAATGATTAATACTTCAGATCCTTCGGTAATAATGAATTCTTAATTATTATGAAATAACTAAATATTAATAGTAAATACATAAATATGGATGAGTTCGAGGTTTACAGTTTCAGAGTACATTGAAACTATCATGACTTCTTTATTAAATATTCAATTTTGAGTACCTTTTGTAGATTTTCTGTTAATTATGGTAGTTATAATAAAAACTTGCATTGAAAAATAACGTTTTCATCAATCCTTTAAATTTCAGAAGGTCACATATAGTTACTTATCAAAATTCAGGAGTACAAATTATCTAAAAAATTATTTTTTTAAAGTGCCAGTGGCTAATATGTAGGTGGATTTCTACCTGAAATTATTAACATTTTATATGAATTCCACGTAGATTGCAGATATAATTCACCTGAAATCTATGTGAAAATTTCAGGTGGTAATCCAGGTGGAATTCCACCTGGATATTTGTAACCAGGTATCATTGATTTTTTCTATATTATACATATGAATGAAATTGAGAATGTTATTTATGAATTAACATTTGGATTACTTCATATCCATAATTCTAAACATTGATAATACTAAATTTTATTCTTCAAGAAATAATATTTATACAAGTATATTAAAGCCGAGAAAAATTTATTAAGGTTCTGTCTATACAGTTATATCCAAAAGTTAGTTTTTACTTAAATCATAAATGAATGATTCTATAATGTAAATTTTAAATTTATATTTGGGTGATTTGTGGAGAATAGTAAACAACATAAGTTTTGAAAATTCCAAATCAGATCAGTGGTAAAAAAGTGGAGATTATTTTGCATTCATGAATAACAATAATTTATTCATTGCCACTTTTTTACTATTGATACAATTTGGAATTTTTAAATCTCATATTATTCAGTTTAACATTCTCTATAAATCATCTTGATCCATAATTTTAAATTTACAATATATAATTATTTATTGACAATTTAAGTTAAAAACTAACTATCCTTGAGTCATAAATAAATAATTATATAGTGTAAATTTTAAATTATGGATCAAGGCAATTTGTAAAGAATGTTAAACTGAGCCATGAGATTTGAATATTTCTATACTTCTCTCAAGTGTATCTTTTCTTTATCACCATATTTTAAACAATTTCAACGTACAAAAGCTTAGAGATCCGAAATCGTCAGATGCACTGCATGCATATGTTTATAAAGTACTTACTGTATTCATATTCTACCTTAACTTATATTATATAATAATAAAAGAAATGCAAAGAATCTTATTATTCTAGAATCATAATTCAGTCAAATTGTGGGGGTCAACAATAACTTTTAAAAATTTATAATTAAATTTATAGGTGAATAAAACAGACCCAATAAATTATAAGAAACCCATATCTTTTAAGCAATTATTTATTAAAAATTGCGTTTTGAAAATCTGGCACAATGTATCTTCCTCATCATGCTTTCGAAAAAAATAGAAAACCATTTTCGGGTAGGCCTCGCGATTAGTAATACTTATCATCTTGCAAACACAAAAAATATATTTCATTAGATCGAAGGTTATGATAACTTAAATGATTTTCTTCACTGTTGTAACCAAAATTCTTTATGTGGATCACAGGTGTAAGGTCAAACTAACATGGTTTTTCACATATTGTTTATGATGGTACGGTTATTGCAACAATTATAACAATAAAAGATAATTGTATATTCAATACTCAAACAATATTTTTTGGTTGTACTTACCAACAAGTTAATAGTTGCATGCGAACTATTAATTTTCATGCAGTTCTTTATGCTCCCTAGAAAACACAGCAAAATTAAATTTCTATATAGAAAGTTGATAGCTAAGAATTCATTTTAAAAGAATGATATACATATATATATATGACTTTATTCATAACTTTGTTTTACATTTATTATTTCTCTTACATTATATTTCCTATTTTCTAATTAATGTTCTAATTGTCTTTTAATCTTATTTAATATCACTCTCCCGTTGATTACCCCGTAGCCCTTTTTTTCTTTTAATCATCTGTCTCTTTCTTATCTCTTCTTTCTTCTTGTTTTCCCAGTTTATTCTTCTTTCCTTTTTCTGTTCCTTCTTTCTCCTCTTCTCTCACTACTTCCAGCTCTTTTCTCTCTCTATTCCATCTGTTTGTCTTCTCTATTTTCAATTTCATCCTCATTTCCCTCCCTTTTCTTTCCATCTCCTTTGTCTTTGCAATAAATATATATCTATCTGCTCTTTCCCTCTCGTCTAACCATTCGTCCAAAATATATTTCCCTTCTTTCCTTGGCTCTCCTTCAAACTCCCACATTTTGTTCCTATATTCTTTTTCTTTGAAGACCAGCCAGCCTTTTCATCTGTGCTGTTAAGTATTTCCAACTTCCCCACCTTCTTTCCTATCTTCTCCTCTATTCATTTTTCCAGACTCACTTCTTTCCATCTCATACCTTCACTGGTTGACAGTCCCCTTCCTCTCTTCTCCAGCTCCCAGCTTGATGCCCTTGCTTCTACGTCTTCCTCCTTTTCTTCTTTGTCTTTTCTTGATTTGTCTCTTTCCTTCTTTTCCTTTTCTTTCTTCTCCCTTTCCCTTTCACTTCTATCCTCTTCTACCTGTCTCTTGAGGCTTTCCAATTTCTCTGCAATTTTGTTTTTCAATTTTTCTATTTCCTCATTTTTTCCATTCTCATTTATTTTCAGTTTTTCACTTCTTCTTTTAGCTTTTCTAACACACCTTCCCAATGATATATCATAAATACGTTTTAAAAAGTTGATAACTCTGATACACTCAGTTTTCTCCTAACTTTATGGCAGTGTCTTCACACGATTTATGCAAGAAGGTTTTTTTATTGATTTATTTATTAATTACTTCAATGGGCCAATAGCCCTTTACAAAATAAAAATTTAAAATTATATTATGACGCAAGGTGAATAAACATCTGTAGATATAATAGATCTTACATTGCATTAATTTGTATGTACATTGGATCATATAAGAAATTAAACTAAATTCATTAGAATAATCATATGTTAATTCTGGGATTACAATTTTGAAATTATTAATTGAGTTCATGGACTGTATTTCTTGTGAAATTAAATTCTATTTTCCAGACAGTCTAGCAACAGGAGAATTAAACCCATAATTAGTTTTAAAAAACTTTTCCAAAAGTGATCTCGGATTTCTAATATGATAAAACTGTGTACACTCAGTAAACAAATTAATAACCTCTGTTGATAATGTAAAGCTATTTTTTAATCTTAAGCTTAAGGATCAAATCATAATACTTAATCAGAGATAGGAAGTTAGTTAAGTTGTAATTAATTAATATTATTACATAATTGTGATCAAAATAGTGATAAAATAGAATTCTAATCCTTTATAGCTAAATATCTTATAACTCCAAATAGATGAAGTGAAGGGGTTGATTCAGACATACACAATTTTTTCTTTAGCAAATTATATATATATTTTCGATATTTCGGGAGTTTTTATTACACTCCTCTTCAGGCTTAGCTGAATTACGTTATTAAAAAAAATGTCACATTATGTGTTACAAGGGCGCTGTCAGGTATATAACAAATCAGTGAAATCAGCATGTTGTAGGGGAGAGTGAGGCGGTATGGGTATAAAAAAGTTCAACGTATTTATTTTTTATTATTTATATGGACTAAAATATAGAAAACAGTTCTATTAGATTATAAAATGATCTAAGTATGAAATTCAAATACATTGAAGCATGGAAAATTACTTTTTTTTTTGTAAAATAACAATATTAGCAAGTACTTCAAAATACCCATACCACCTCACCCGTGGGGCGGTACGGGTTTTGCTGCGAGGCGAGATGGACAAGTGTATAATGCATATACAGATGTTCACAATACAAAATTACATTTTTTATTACTTTTGTTAATTGTCACCACCAATTGCTGTAATTGTTAAAAAAGATGAATAAAAGGGAAATAAAAACAAAATATGTAATTTTTCGAAATTTATTAAGTAAAATTATTAATTTTTAACAGTACAATAAAGACAATCCTTTAATTATTTATTAATAGTACTTACGATAAAACAGTCTTTTACAAAACAAATCAAGGTATCAAATACTTTTTTTATACTCATTAGAGTCTTATGATAAGTACTTACATATCTTATGACATTATTTTACTTGATAGCATTTGGCATTTATATTAAAGCGTATTAAAATCTAACATTAAGATCGTACATAATAATACTGAACACAATTATTCTTTGCAACTTGTAATTGCACTGATTGCATTATTGGATAATTTTCTTGTGATAGAACTGGAAGTGTCATCTTTTGATTTATTGACTGATTTTCTTGTGATGGAACTGAAAGTGTCATATTTTAATTTATTGGGTGATGTGGCACATTTATGAATAAAACATTCTCTTCATTGTTGATAGATTCTTGGGCAAGTTGAACTTGATTAGTTATATCAGCCAGCCTCTTCCTATTTTTATTTTTGCTAGAGTTGATTTATTCGCAGGTTTTTTCTATTTAGCTTTTGCAGTGATAAGTTCAGTTTCATAATCTACATTTGTTATAACTGCTGCTTTACCTCTAATGAGTCTTTTTTTTAGCAACCTAAGTGATTTAAGTTGCGTAAGTGAAATTATATTTTTTACTAGTGAAAATAGTTTAAACAAAATTGTTATTACCTGAGTTTTATTTTCCTGAGGCACGAAGTCATTAAAAGTATTTTGTAGGAGCTGAGCAATAGATTTTTCGAAAGAAGTCATGATTTGTTTTTTTTTAATTTTGCAGCTCTAAAATTAATTTGAGTTGTCGTTGCATTCAAATCTGTTTGATCTACAACTTGAGAGATTGATGCTTCATTTGTCTCAACAGCTCCAATAGATTCTTGGACTGTTTGTGAAGATATAAATATTATTTGGTTCGAAATTATACTTCTTGTATAAGTCTTCTAAGAGATCAAAAAAAGAATTAACAGCTTGCTTATTAAATATATTGGCTCGTGCAGCTGAAGTTGGCTCAGGTTTTCTCAACGATAATTCTGGATGTCTTTTCATGAATCTTCTGAACCACTCGATACCAGCTATAAGCAAGTTTCATCATTGAAATTATTTAGAAAATTTAAAGTTTTTGCATACGTATAAGCAAGACTTCTAACTTCAGTAGATGTAAATCCATATAATCTTCTTTCATTAGATAAAATTTTGCAACATAAATATTCTTCTTGCTGAGCATTAAATATAGGTCTAAATCCCAATTCTGAAATCACAATTATGTGCATTTATAATAAAAGTATGATTAGAGAGTATTTTGTGCAATATTTAATAATGTAGTCCAAAATAACTTCAAAGTGTCCATAAACAAACTTGATTTTGAAACAAAAACCAATCGAATTTTTCTAAAAACAAACAATATAACAGATTATTAATTACTTATCTTTTTTACAAATAATCTGTGATCCATCGGTAAATTGTTTGAATTGTTGAACTTTTCTACGTAAAGTTTCCCGAGGTATACCATACTTCAAGATCACATTTTGTAATTTATCTCCGTTTATAATACTTAATACCGCACCTCTCAAATTTTCAACTGACCACTGTTTCCTTCTTGTTTTTCGAATATATCTCCTTACCATTTTCTACTAATATTTTCTTATTATTACTTATTTTACGACTAGGTAAATACAATAACATTGCACCTTGTGACGGAGAATCCGGCACAAGAGAGGTTATGAAGAGAGAGACAGAGATAGAAGCCAGAGCACATAACCTCACCC
>UELV01177644.1:0-17585 GCA_900490015.1 Megastigmus stigmatizans | reverse complement strand
TATATATATATATATATATATGGGTGGATGTATGTGTGTTTCTGCATACAGGTGCCTTAATTTCGTTCTCGCGGACTGGATATATTATAATATACCGAGTTAGACGCGGGTTATTGGTTATTTCGCGCTCCCCCGTTTTTAGAGTCGTCTGCCCCACGTATTGGTTAGTCAATCTCGTTGATGAAGTATAGTCGTACGATTGGCGTATAGAAATGAAAATGTAGTATATCAAACGTTCATAAAGTGATAGAATATACTTACTTATGTTTGGAAAATGTAATTGCAGAGTAATTATCATCTAAATGAACTGAACGCGTGTAAGAATTTCCATTGCCCCTAAATAAGAATAACAAAATCTACTGCTTCGATTAAAGCCATCGAGGTGCGAATAATCAATGAGCGTTAGTTGATGCTCATTTGGCCTCTCCTCGATAATGGACGGACGATATATTGACCAGTTTGTCAAGCTTTTCATCAAAACGTTCGATGCTCGCTGCGGTGACTGATTGTTATAGATATATGGATATAGCCATGGGCATATACACGTGTGTGCATCCTCGCTTTTGTCAAGCCCTAAACCCGGCGGTGTCGCTTGTTTGTCTAACCTCATTTGCAGGGACCGATATATAATTAACAAAACATAACACTGACATCGCGGGTCTTGGCCACAAAATTCACCACAACCATATAGGCTCTCGCGTGTATTCATACGCCATTTATGGATTTCGATATGGTTTGTTCATTGATTGTTTTTTTTTTCGTATTCGCATCGTTTTGCATACGAAATAAAACGCGGAAAAACGAAATAAAACCAAATTTCGAACTTTTCGCATGCACTATTTCGTGGCTGCGCTGCAAGTTTCAGATATACAAATTTAAAGTGAAAATCTCAATATTCAAGCCGGTAGGTATTCCAAGTATAGCTGCGCAAAAGGGGGGGGGGGAACAAAATTTCTCCCCAATTTCATTTGCCATATATTGGATTTGCTATTTTGAATTGGGAAATCCGATACAATACGTGACTTCCTTTTTGAGCGTTTCGAATTGAAATATCAAAATTACAACAAAACGTTGAACTTGCGACCAAAAAATTGATCATTGTTTTGAACCTTGCATTCGCATACTTTTCGTAATAAACACACGACTGTCTTATCATAGTTTGGAAATACTCACGCACGACGAGGAAAAATGAATTTAGCCTACAAACTCGTGAACGCGATTTTACAGAGCTCAGAAAAAAGGCACGCGAAAAAGTCGGGCATACTACAGAATTTTTTAATAAAATCTGTCAGTCTCTCTCTCTCTCTCTCTCTCTCTCTCTCTCTCTCTCTCTCTCCCGTACATTCTCGTGTTTTTGTTCTACCAAAAGTCACCGATACATTGGCAATTTCATCACAAAGGTCAATCTGTACCGCGTAAAAAAAGGGGCTCAACATGAAGGCCCTCGGCTAGTGTGTAAGGGTCCCTCACACGAAGCTCCATCAGGAAGCTCATAGTTAACAATGAATTAAGAGAAAAATAATAACGCAGGACCAACGCTTCAATTGTCGCATTTAGAGCTTGTATAACGAACTCACTTCACAACCCCTTCTTCCGACCCTCTCGGTTTTCTCTTTTTTTCTTCGTCTTTATTACTTCGCTACGGCGATATACGTATCGACACCGCGAGATTTATGCCGTCGTTGTGGTCTGTGTGTATGCGTTCTCTCTCTCTCTCTCTCTCTCTCTCTTTCTCTCCGACTCTTTAACCCGGATGTATTAGACCGGTGCAGCCACGTCTGTCTTTAAAGCGACCCCGCATCCGTGAGAACATCCCAACGCTATTGATTCGAGCATTTTCAATCTATACTTTCTGGTTTCAATACTAAACTACTTTTACGTAATACAACTTTTTTGCAAAAGACTGTGCTGTCAAAAATTTGAAAAAAGTGTTTTTCAACGAACGATAAAACGAGAAATACGGATTAAAGAATATACAAATCATTTGGTCTTACATGAAAGAGGTTCAATGTGAAGTTTTTACAATTAGTTCTTATGGTATCATTTCGCTCTATTTTCTTCAAAAGCATTATTATTTTCTTGCAAAGTTCAGTCAAACCTAGTCTACAGTCAACTCTATAAAAAAAAAATCTGTACAGCTGCATATCACTTCCTCGGATCGCATAAACTCAACGGCACATAAAAATGTGAACCGCGATATCAATCGTCTCATCACTTCCGCTGCGGACGGTATACCATCGTGCCATCGGTGTGCAATGCAGCAGCAGCGGCAGCGGCACTCGGATTCCCGCATTCCCTTAAAGAGGAGAACGGTTCGGAGCAGATCGATCATAAGCGAATTTGTCGAGCGGCCTTTCGAGCGGCGTCGAGGATCGCGGAGCGTCGCGCTCCCCCCTTCTCTCCATAGCGCGACAGAGAGAGAGAGAGAGAGAGAGAGAGAGAGAGAGAGAGAGAAGAGGCTGGGAGAGAGGGAGCGGAACTGCAGCAGAAAAAAGGAGGCGGCTGCAGAGGCAAAGCCTCCGATGGAATATTTACGAGCGGAAAAATAAATTCGCTCTATCGGAAAGCTGCGAGCGAGCCTCCTCCCGTTCTCCATTCTTGTTATAAAAGAGGTGGCATGAAATATGCTCCATACTCCTCCCCTCCTATCCCCCCTCCCACTACCACTGAAGCATAGGTCAATTCGAGGCTCTCAATGTGTGTGCCATCCACATACACTCACACACGTACAAGCGCGCGCGCGTTCTTTTCTTTACCGAGACGCGTCGAGGGAATTTTATCCGAGAGAAAGAGAGAAAGAAATGCTTCTTGGGATGGATGCCGCGATTCCTGCCAACTCTTGATCTCTCGCCGCCGACCGCGCTCCTCTCGACCCACCCCCCGCCCCTCATTCTTGAATCGAAAATAAAAGCCAGCGACAATGGGGCTTATCCTCTTCTCCCGGCGCGGAGCAGACATTTCGCGGGTACACACGGTCGCCGAGCGAACGAGGCGAGTCATTTTCCTTCTTTTTTTTTCGCCTATACCCCAACCACCACTTCACTTTCCTTCTGATTTTTCCGTCTTCTTCTTCTTCTTCTTCTTCTCCTCTCTCTTTCCTTTTTTTTTATCGAACGGAAAAAGTTTTCTGCACTAGTAAATCACGTCGATCCAAGGTTGGCTGTGGATTTTTAGCGCCTTGTAGCGCGCTTTTATCGTGGCCGCTACTGGAAAATTTTTCCGGTAAGTCAGCCTCTCACTCTTTTTTTTTAACTTCGAATTTAGTGCGTGAGACTGGATTGTAATCGAGTTTTCTATTAACGAAATTTATAGATATACTTTCGAAGACGGCTTTTATTCGAAATGAACGACCAGCGGCACGATACATTTTATTCGCCATACGAATATAAGTATATCTATACTCTTCCATGAATTATCTAAGGTATAGCACAAATATACATACTGTATTTGCTCGAGTACTGTAATACTGCGAATAAATTATGTATTAGATTTGTATTAGATTTATTACTCGAACTTGAGAAACGCAGTAATATAAATTACGTTGAGTTTTCGATAATCAGATATCAAGTAAAATAAGTCGTGATGCGTAATTAAGCTTAATGCCGCCGTTGGAGCAAAGGCAATTAATCATTTCGAGAGTTGGATACGTTTTTTTTTATTCGAATTCGTCCCCATCCACATAGCGATAAAATATCTTTTGCGCTTCCAAGTGAAATTGTGTACGAAGTTCGTACGAAAGTTAATTGTGAAATTTTTCTCGTCCAAGATTAGCGCAAAGTTGCCAAGCGCTAGATAGTAAAAGTGCGTTGGGAACGATTAACTTTAAAGTTGCCAACCTTGACGGAACTTACGAGAGAGAACTTTCAGGGAAAAACTTTAGGACGAAGAAAAACAAGGACTCAAGTATTCGATCAACTTTTTTCAATCTCTCTGCTAGACGTATCTGTTATTATTATTGTTTCGAAATTCTTCGAAATCATCCTCATTATAGAGAAACTTTACTTCTTAGTTCGTAAATTATGCTGCTTCGTAGTAAATGGCTGTGCAAGCCTGTACCAACACACATTTTTGGACCAACACGATTTTTTTGCAAATGTCTCGCTTCGGAGAAGAACAACTTGAAATATACAGGTCAATTCGCAAAAAGGCCATCGCCCGACGTTTTATTCTCTCTTACCAATCAATACTTTTGTTTAAACGGATACTTTCGCCGCGCACGAGTCGAAATGTCAACTACAGTTCATCCTCCCGTCGTTCAAAAGCCTCGCAATATTATTTTCAAGTATAGCCATTTGGACAGCTGGCAGCTCGGCAAAATATACACACACTCACACACACACACACACACATTACCCGCGTATATATACTCGCATGGCTGATCCACCTCAAAACTAAATTCCCTTCATTTCACTTGAGCTCCGCGCTCCAACTATTTCAACACGGCAAATAAACGCTCATGCAAAAAGAAGAGAAGCCATGAGGTTCGGGGGGAAGCGGGGAGGGTAAAAAAACGGCTATAGAGAGAAAGAACGAATCGACAAACAGCGTAGGGCAGGCGCAGTAGCAGCAGCAGCGACTCTACCAGATATTGCCCCCGTGAAAAAGCTTTACGAATCGCAAAGTCAATATCGGCAGCGGCGGCGCACAGGCCAAAGCACCGAGAGAGAGAGAGAGAGAGAGAAAGAGAGAGAGAGAGAGAGCAAAGAGACCACGGACCATCGCGTCGCACCGCGCGCATAAACGGCCCTCCTGCATGTATATATATGTATATATACACATGGGCTGCACACACAGGACGGAGGGTCGCAGCATGCGCACGCGGTGCATACATATTTCGCTTCCGCGTAAATCGAGCGCTCGAAACTACAGGGGCCAAGAGAAAGAGAGAGAGTAGGACATTACGGACTCGCGGTGCTGCTGCTGCGCTAAACGGGGTATATAGAACAGGGGGTGGAGAGAGAGACAGAAAGAGAGAGAGAGAGAGAGAGAGAGAGAGCATAACAATAGCTCGGCGCTCACTCGCGTACAGTCCCTTTTAGCGAGTCGGTCGCGATCGAGGCGTACCTATACGAGTATACGGGTGTTTTGTGTCCAGCCAAGCGCACGACTAGCTCTAACGGCATGCGACGAGAACGCCGCAGGAGATGGAACTACGCGACTCTTTCCCCGAGACAGTCGATGGATTCCGATCGATCTGTGTCTGAACTGTCTGTCTGTGTGTGTGTGTGTGTGTGTGTGTGTATGCCCGCGGAAATCAGGTGGGACGCGAGCCGAGAGCACGTCGATGGCTCGATTTATGGCTTATGCACTCGCTGCTACCCCCGTGCTTGGCTTTTCCTATTCATGCTGGTTTGCCTCCCCCACCCCTACCCCTTTGACTCGGCCGCTTGATTTTGACGATGATGCTCCCGTTACGGGTATAAGTTTCCCGATTCGATTCCGGCTGTATTAGATGGAGCGTGCGCCGTATCAGACTGTTTTAGTGTTTAATATAAATTTTTAACTGTTTAATGTTTAATATGTATACAAATTAGTAAAATTGGGTCTGCATTATTAGTTTTAGCTTAATAGAAAGAAGATTTACTTATTTATTAAAATTGCTGGAAATTACATTAAATGGAAAGATTCGAGTTGGTAGCGCATTTTTAAGTAGCATGAATTGCCCATCAATCTAGTCTCTCCTAAGTTTGAACTTTCAACCTAAAAAGCAAAAATATCTTCGTACATTATAAAATAATTTATTAATGGAATTTCTTTAATTCGTCTAGTGCTTAAAATTATTATGCTTATTAACGAAAATTACATGCAGCTCTATTCTAGAATCGAGATCAAGTATACTCTTACAATTAATTATAAAACTATATTTATAGCACAAAATGAAATTTCACGGATATTTTACGTGTACTTTCCCCATAATTTACTTTGTCACAAGTATTAGGTGATTTGTTTCTCCAGAACGAAAATCCAAACTAAAAGTCCCGTCAACCCAAAAAACACAAACCGTTTCTCATTACCGATCGTTAGTCAGGACGAAAAAAAAGTTTCAAAAAATAAGACAATGGGATTGTTAAAACTAGAAAAAAAAGTGAGCGCCGAGTCAAGCGCGCGTGATCTACAGAGTGACAAGCGAGAAAGACGGAAAAAAGCCGGAGTTGTACCATAACTGGCAGACAAAAAAAAACAAAACGACGACAGAAATTCCGCCAAAATATTCAACGACTAGGTGGGTTACTATAAATTGGTGCGCAGCAGCAACTCTGCCCACATCTACCCGGCGCAAAAAAAAGCACAACGGAAAAGAAAAAAAGAGCAAACGTTAGAGAGAATGAGAGGCAGAGAAAGAGAGAAATAGGTTCAACGAAAAAAAAAGAGGTGACGTTCAGGAAAGCGAGCGAAAAAAAAAGTGTGCGCGCGCGAACAAAAACGAGAGAGCAGAGCAGAGCTATAAAGGAGAGCGAGTCGTGCGAGACCGATAAATTACAAAAAAGCAGAATCGCTTCTACATAAAAGCTTTTGAAATTCCTCGTGTCCTTGAAGTTCGAATTTACTAGCCCCGGCACGTTGGGACGTGCCAGGATTAACGGCCCTGGGCGCGAATTTCGCGCTGGCTTTATACCGGCCGCCGGCTGAGAGCGACGACGGCGCGGCGTGGCGGCTTCGCAAGAAGAGAGAAAATCAAGCGCTTTTTAATTTATGTTTTTTCGTTTCGTTCGGTTCGCACACAAGCTCGCACATGCTTCAGAAAGACCGAGAGAGAGAGAGAGAGAGAGAGAGAGAGAAGGAAAAAGAGAGCGAAAGCTGCAGGGAAAGGAACGCGAGACCGGTGAAGTGCCACGAATGAGTTTTGAAAAAGCTGAGGTATTTCTATGAATGACAGGGTGTTATGTATAGAGAAAATTTCAAGTGCCTAATACATATATATTTCAACAAGTGCTTCATCAAAGTGGAAACTTCTCGAGTCCCTTATCTGCGAAATTCTACTTTATAAAAAGATACCGTAATTGGGAGTGCAAGATATTGATTAAATTTTAGTTCTACCATACATTATGATCATCAACGTTCATAACGCGCATCGGAAAGAATGCGATACAAAGTAACCACCCAAATGGGAACTTTACAATGAAACATTTAACAAGGAGTCACTTCTTCGCCAACGCTCGCAGATGGTTGTACGCGCGATTTGCATTTACTGGGGGTGAGCGGCAAGCTTGAGAAAGCTACTCCGCGAAATCGCATTTGCGTTAAGGAAAAGGCAGAAAAACAACACCAACCCTAAGAAGGGTAAAACAAACAATAACCCGACGCGCATGCATGCGACTTCGTAACTATACACAAGGGAGAGAATTTTATAGGAGGCGCAGACTCAGACAAGGTTCGGTTAAGAAATTGCCTTCAGCGAAACCAACTACGTCTGCGCAAGAGGCGGGCAGGAGTAGGGCGAGTAACTTTTTCGCGCTGCTTGTACGCTTTCTCTTTCTCTCTTACTCGGCTCCTCCATCAGTTCTCCCTACTATTTCGCTCTTCTTTCACTATGCGCTTATGCGCATACATACAATGTAGCTTCTGCTTGGTCCCCGTGGCACTCGCAGACGTTTATTTCCGCTTGAATATCTTCGGCTTCCTTTGCTGACGCTGTGCTCTGAGTGTTAACTTTTAACAAAGAGTTCGCCAACGACATCCGGCTTAACTAGGAGTGGGGAAAAAACGTAGAATAGATGCAAGGCACACCAGCTATATACTCTTTCTTTGATTAAAGCTTGTTTTTTTAAAACTCGTAGACATTGAATAGTGGTTGATAATGACAAAGAAGTGTAAATTGGAGTGATCAAGATTTAAGTGATTCTTCAATGGCTAATCAAGAGTTGGTATCATCTATAAAATTATTCACATTGATAAAATTTAAGATCAATTAAACGGGGTGAAATCAAGAGAAAATAATTGTACTTTATTAGCTTATTTATTTTGCTATAATCCTTTCATACGATATGTCTTTTAATAGAAAAATATAATAACGTTAAGATCTTTCTAAATAACATTGACCCAAGATTCCTTTCTAGTTTTAGTGTTAAAAATACTTTCTTCACACAAAAATTAATATATATTAAAAATAAAAGGCTCTAAGGGCATTGTTTTGTGCAGTGAATTTTTCTACATAATTAAAGCACTTAATAAAAAGTGCAAGCTTTTAATTAAATATTTTCCTTACGACGCAGTAAGAACGAAAGACCCTGTATTATGAGAATAAAGTGGATTTCCGAGCTAGGATACAGAGGAATAGGTAGCTGTACATATATAGAGCGAAAGAGAGAGTGAAAGAGATAGAAAGGGACGAGAGGGTGGGAGAGAGAAACGGACGAAAAAATATATATGAAAGACCGAAAAAAGACAGAGAAAGTAGACGTGAAGCACCTTGAAGATATAAAAGAAAGGGGAAAGCGGAGGCGGGGGAGGCGGGCGGAGAGAAGCTTGGGGTAGAGAAACCTGAGCACTTCCTTTTAAATTTATGGAACGACGTACACAGACTTCTTCTTAGATAGGAAATATACAAGAAACAAGACCCGGGGTGAAAACTTCTTTCGAAACAAAAGAGAGAGAGAGAGAGAGAGAGGGAGGGAGCGATAGAGAAGAGAAAAACCAAGGCGAGCTTTGTAGTGGCAAAGAATACCGACGTTTCTAATCCCTTTATTAAAACATATGCTTTACCGTGAGTGTAGCAAAAAAAAAGCTGGGCTTGCTTTGCCGCGCACCGACCGCCGCGTAAAAGCTGGAACACGTCGGTTGTGTAAATGAATTAACATCCTTTGTACTGGGGAAGGCGAGCATTAAGTCAATTAAAAAACTTTTACGTCCTTTTGCACCACACAATATAGAAATGCATTATTGTCCACAACTGAAAACTTAATAAATCATTGTGCTGTGAGAAATTATTGGAAATCAATACGTGTTCTATTAACTCTGCTGTAATAAGGGAAATTTACCTGTATTTCTGACTATTGTAAAAAATGATTAAATGAATTTTCGTTTTAATTCCACAATATTCCACTGCGTCTAGCGACATGGAATTTATCCTAGAGAATTATAACGATCGCAGGCTTTTGTAACGGAGATTCATTCATCTCCTAGACTACGTACAACGTGTCTGAAAATGAGTTCTTGTTTCAAAACTCTATAACGTAAAGATATTAGCATGAAAGTCTAATTAAAGTACATCACATTCAGAAACAGTGCAAAAAAGGGACTCGCGGCTTTGAATAAATTCCGCTCGCTTTATCCCAAGCGCCAAGTTGAAAAGTGCAAATTCAGTTAATGAGGTGGAGTGTGTTGTGGTTATATATTATATTTATCCCGTACTATCGCATGTAACGATATTCAACAAGGCCATTCCTTGGAAATTATCCTCGATAAGAATGTTTGAATTAAAAGTATTTATTCCCATCATCCTTGCACTCCTTTTACTATGTAATCTCCTTTTCAAATTCAAAGATTATATCGTACGATTCGAAAGCACACGCGCCCGCGGGCATTCCATTTTCTTTATTAACTATTTTGCAAGAAACATCGTCATAAGAGATACACGCCTCCATTACTTTTCCCGCACGCCGCAGCTTCAATTCGCTGCAACGGAGTCGCGTATAAAATAAGAGAAATATGTTTCGCTTTTTCTCTCCTCTCTCCTCCAATTATACACACGCAGCAGCCGTACACGTATATATACACTCATACATAAATATACCCAGTCCTCTCGCTCTGTTTCATTGGTTTCGCGGTCATATGCGCGTCGAGGTGTATAACCGTTACGAAAATGTCGGGCGTCCGTTATCAGAGAGAGGGAGAGAGAGAGGAAGAGAGAGGGAGTCAGTGGGAGGAGTGAGAGAGAGGGAACGAATGGGAGAAAGGGGGACAAAAAATACCCTGCAGCAGGCACACACACCCAGTGGGAATTAATCGGTCTAGGCAAGAGAGAGAGAGAGAGAGAGAGAGAGAGAGAGAGAGAGAGAGAGAGAGAGAGAGAGAGAGAGAGAGAGAGTAGGAGAGGGTGAGTTCGCGATCGAAATAATGTTTGCCGGGGCTTTTACCATAAACGCGGACGCGCACGCCCTTCTACCACTGCACACGCGTTATTTTTCCTTGCGCGCCCTTCGCGACCAGAGAGGTTTTGCATTATAATTTTATTTTAGACGCTACGCGCGCGTGTGTATGCTGCAGTCGTTTTACCGGGAGGCACACAGGCAATTCGCGATATTTTTGTCCGTATAGAGGATAAAAGGAGAGGGGGGAGAATAAAAGAGAAAGACGGGGGAGGGGGGAGGGGAACGGGGAATTATTGGAAATCTGAGAGAGGAAATTTTTATTTGGATATTCCTTCTCGACAATTCATTTTACTCTCGATTTAGTTGTGTGATACGACGTGCGGGAAATGTTCTGCGAGATTCTTTGATTCCACCTACTCTTTTTTTTCGCCCTCTTATTGCTTCCTCTCGGAGAGGAAGCTTTGGACGTGGCGAGCAACTTTTTTTTCGCGATAACGTCGCGGAAGCTCGTTTTGTCAGACCACCTGCACCACTTCGAAAATCATGTCTATCGGTTCTATATACGTGTATCGGTGAGTAAAATAAACGTACTTCAA
Organism: Megastigmus stigmatizans; assembly: GCA_900490015.1. Classification (NCBI taxonomy): domain Eukaryota; kingdom Metazoa; phylum Arthropoda; class Insecta; order Hymenoptera; family Megastigmidae; genus Megastigmus; species Megastigmus stigmatizans. The sequence continues at coordinate 6,958 of UELV01177644.1, read as the reverse complement.
GCCCCGAAGTCGCGATGTTTGTATAAATCGATAAAGGAAAAAATTCACTCGATTGGCAATTTCTCATTGTGCTTCGAATTATAAAATTTTTACTCGTATATTTCTTTTTTGTTTTGCTTTATCAAGTGCAATCACGTTTAAGATTATTTTGCTACAACTCGTATATTAAACGTCACAAATCGTTATTATTTTAACTGTGTCAAAATTAATTAATTCCAACTAATAAATTATATAGAATTCACAATTTTCCTTCCTCTAATAATCTACTTGCATCTAATCGTAACCGATAGGAAACCTAGAAAATAAACACAAGGAGGTCGAACGATCTCTTCAATTCGCATAATCGTACGCGTAAGCTCGAGATAATCCAGAAAACATTTCATAAGCGAAATCGTGGGGGAAGAGCAATATAGCGCATGGCTCTTGAAAACGTCCCGCATTCGGCGATTAGCGTATAATCAGGTATACGGGCTTGACTGTACGTGCATTACACGACGCTCGACAATTCCATAAAAAAGCCGGAAGGATAGCCACAAAAGTGCGACGAGGCGACGCCCGAGACTCACGCATCAGCGAGGCAATTACGGATTTACGGATATATTCGACGAATCAACGCAGCGGTACGTATGTGTGTGTGTGTGTGTGTGTGTGTCTACCCCGTTGTCGACTTATCTAATGGTCGTCGTCCCGGAGCCTTCGTTTTTTATTAACCGGTGCTGGTTGCGGGAGAGAAAGAGAGAGAATCAGTGAACGGTAAGTCTCACGCGAAGATCGCCTCGGCACCGGTCATTAAATCTCGCTTTCTTCTCCCTCGTGTCTCTCTGTGTTCGTCCCATCGTCAGGTGTCGATAAAAATAACGACCACGAGGGTCGAGTTAGAGCGGTCGAGAACTTGAGACGATGGTGGAAATCTGTGGGCGATAGGAATGACATTGTTTTACTTTAATGCTACGGTATATTATGAATACAAAATAAAAGATAATGAACGCACTCGGATTGATTATTCAATCGTGTGCGTTCCCTTTATCCACATATAGTGGATAAAGGGTCGCTATCTAAATAAACAATGATATAACTAAGCAAAATTTTTATAAATTACATTCTCCATTAGATATTATGGTTTGATAATCTATTATATTTTTCTCTTCTGCGTTGAATTATAACTTATAAAAATATACATAATAATATTCTAGAATAGGAATATTACAAAAATACTGTTCTTTTTGTAGTAATTTTTATGACGAAACGTTCAACCACTAAATATTTTAGTTTCGCATTTCATACACGTGTGAGATGGACAAATATTATCAGATCACTAATTAAGCATCAAATTAATAAATAAACATAAAAATAATTATGGGTATACACGTCACGTCGTAATCCCAAAAAATACAAGAATAAAAAGAAACAAGCGAGAATGTTTGCGTAAGAGTCTGCCTTCTATCGATTTACAGTAACAGCGACACAAAAAAACTCTATAGTTAATTAAATACAGCTGAAAATAACTAAAAATAGCCATTATTACATATATTTACAATTATATTACAATTGTATATATATATTTGATAAAGAGACAACAATTATGAAACGATGTAAATATTAAGATTATTAATTCTATTTCTATCGTGCATCTTCAAGTCACATTTTTCATACGTACACAAAAGAGAAATTAATTTTAATTACATTTCAAATTATATGCTCGCCTGTACAAATATTTCATTCGAGAAAATAAAAGAGTTTTCCCTTGTAGCGCGTGCTCGAGCCTTAAGTCAACATTATGAGCATGTGGATAAAGCGAATAAATAAGCCAATAAAAGCTCTCTCTCTCTCTCTCTCTCTGTGTATAGCATGAACACTACAGCACATCTGTATGAGCAGTATGTGTGTGTGTGTGTGTGTGTGTGTGTGTGCACGAGTGCACGACCTCGTATAAAGACGCAGCCGATAAAACACGTAAAGAGAATGAAACGAGTGAGTCGGCAGGACCTACCACGAAATTCTCGTTCTTTTTCTCTCTCCTCCCTTCCTCTGGCGCGTCGCTATCAGGCATCTCTCGTTTTTCAAAGAGAAACTCGCTCTCTGTGCTGCTTCTCCTCCGCCCCTTCTCTTTTTTTTTTACCCCTCCTCACATCCAGCTGACGCAAAACAAAAGCAGCAGATACAGTATGACGAGTTATTCCGTGCATTTTATTTATCGACTGCGTGTGCAACGATTGCGAATCTTTGGAGAAGAATCAAATTGATGCCAGACAGTCGTTCCATATAGTGTCGACGTTGGACAAACGCTTTACTCGCGCGGCTTCTCCAATCAACCGTAAAATATGGCTCGTAATAATATTTTTACTCGCTGGCAACGGCTTTTAAGAAGTGCATAAAAAAGGGCCGAGCTTTAGGTGCACAATTTTATTCTGGAAAGAAGAAGAAAAAAAGCGAAGGAAAGCTGCAATTTCAAGCTCAACGGATCACCGATCGAAATTGTCCACCTCCGAGATGTCGAACGCCGCAGATAAGTCAGTAGCTCGATCACCGTATTATCAGCTGCCGTCACTCTTCGGAACATCCTACACATACCCGTAATAGCTCGAATCTCCATAAATCCGAAGAAGCCGGAAGCTATGGACCTCTTCCATTTTTCATCGACGCCTCCCTCCTCTTAAATTAGTGGATTAAAGTCGCATTAACTCCGCGGGCGGTTCTCCTTTCTCTCCAGTTACATAAACTCGAGCTGTGCGAGCTTTCTCTCTCTCTCTCTCTTTCTCCCTCTCTCTCTCTCTCTCTCTCTCTCTTGGACTCTCGCGTTCGTTCTGGCTCGCTCGGCATAGCGCAAAGGAGAGTCTAGACTCGGCTCGGCTGCAGTAGTAGCGCAGCAGCGGGCCGCTTTAACTCTCACGGCCACGACGGTGTGACTGAGACATGGTTCCCTTGGGGGGGAAGGGTGTAGAGGGGGGGGGGCTGCGCTGTAGGGTGTGAGTGTGGCGAGATTTACGGACAGGACGACTCGATGCATCGTAGTCCTACGGTCTCCCCTACGTCTATCTATCCTAACTCTGTCTCTTTCTCTATCTCCCTCTCTCTCTCTCTCTCTCTCTCTCTCCACGCTCGGGTTCGCGCTTGCAGCTCGCCTTTGCTTCGGCGCTATTTTCTTAGACTACTTATGGCCTGTTGAGCTTTCTTTGTCGTGTGCTTTCCTCGTTCTCGCGTCGAGTGTCGATAGAGCGCTGGGAGAATTTTTATGATGGATGAGGGGTGTCCGGGCGGGTGAATTTAGTCGAGGCAAGATGAAGTGTAATAGTTTTATTTTAGGGTATACTTACTGGCTGATTTTATTGAATTTCCGATTGAATTATGACGTCTATAGGAGAGTTTGGGATCTGGATTATTCCGGTAAATGTCATTGGGATACGTTGGAAGTCGTTCAAAATGTTTGTGTGCTATTAGATAAATGTCTTTATCTAGTTATTGTTCTAAATCTAATACTCATATATCCTGTTGAATTATTGGAAAAAAGAAATCCAATATTAATAATATATTTTAGTGAAATTTATACTGCGGTAGACGTAAAGTTCATTAATTTAACATTTATATTAAACATAATTAATTGCTATTGATTAAAACGATATTAATTATGCTGATAGCGAAATAATGGGCTACCGCTATAAGATTAACCGAACTAAGATACATCAGATAATTTATGTGGTAATAAAATCACATTTATGACATACGGTTAAAGAAAAATAATTAAATTTCTGAATAAGGTGAATATATCCCCTCCTCTCATATAAGCAGCTAAACTATATTGATCCAGTTAATACCTTAGAGCTATCATGTTCCATATATTACGCTCATAATCCCACCTATTTCGAATATTTGGAATAAAGTATAAGCCATTTTGGAGCTATCTTGCTTTCCTCAAATCCTCACACCTGCTCCTTTATTGCAAAAAAAAAGTTTTAGCCGAAGGTCATATGCTATGGGCCATGCCCTTCAATAAAATTCTCAGTGTCTGATGTACATTATCATGAACAACAGCTTAAATTTTACTCCATACCTAATGATTAATAAAAATTATTTTCAATTTAACTTTCATATCTCGAATAGATTTATAGTACTAAACATTTTACTCGTGCCTCAATATTTTTAAAATCCCTTTACTACGTTATCTATATCACACTTTTCTATAAGTATCGGGCCAATCTCGTTGGTTTTCCAGATAATGCCATCTCTCTCACTTTATGACGTACTTGGCGATTTTCTTCGTATACCCCCGGAGCAGTTCCCTTCAGCTATCCACCTTCCTCGCGTGTCCACCGCTGCGCGGATCCCATTTCCTCCGTTTTTCATCTTTCCGTGTTCTTCCATTTTTGCCTCATCCATCGGTCGGAGTAGAGGGTCGGTGGAAGGGCAGCCGGAAGATTTTCGCTCGCGATCAGCCCGCCCAAAGTGGAGCGAAGGTGAACTTTTTCTATCCGTGCTCCTGCGCTTTCGCGTCAAACGCTTTTCTCTCCTGGACGCGAGTGAAAAAAAAAGAAGGAAGGCTCTCGAGATGATTCATCGCTAAAACTTTCAAGATTTGCGCGCGATAAACTATTCAATTACAAAGTTTCGCCCGCGCTGGATATTTTCAAGTCGGCTGCTACCACTTACTCCCTTCCATCGTTCTTTTTTTTTCTTTTTTTTTTTCTTCACAACCCAGTCGCCACTCGGCGGGACATTCAAAGCAGTTTATTCTCTTATTTTTCAAGGTAAGAAGGGTGAAAAAAAAAGAAGCGACGAGAGAGAGCAGTGCGAAAGCATCTTTTCTCTGTCGGCGGCCACAAGATAGAAGAATACGTGCGGCGCGCGCAGGCCAAAGTAATTAAACGGTGACAAAGACAAATGGCGGCGATCTTAATTAAGTTTTTCGTGAAGAGTTGGTGAAGATGGAGGGAGAGGGACGCAGGCCGAAAAGGAAAATTAGAGACTGTAAAGTTTTTCGAGAGCGTTACTGTTGGAAAAATGCGTCTTCTCTCCTCTCGCATCTCTCTCTCTCTCTCTCTCTCTCTCTCTCTCTCTCTCTCTCTCTCTCTCGCTCTCTCGCTCTCTCGGCAGTCGAGCGTCTCGCGCGCTCAAGGGGTAAAGGTGCGCGCCACGCGAAGTTCCAAAAGGGGTGGCATTGTTACTGAGTCGAGGGGCGCTGAGATTGTCGAAATAAAGGAGGCTTTGGGAACAATTGTCTGCGGAGATTGTAGGTGATAACTGGGTGGAACGAATGAGCGATGAAAAAGAAACATTGACACTCGCGGCTTTGACAAAGCTGCTGCCGCTAAGCCTGGTCGAAAAATACAAAAAATATATTTGAAGTATTGTTATAAATTATTATTAAGGTACAAACTATACCGTACTTATAAAAAAGCATTATTGTTATATTGTGCTTATGTTTGTAAGCAAAAGCATTTTGTTTGAATTTAAATATATACTCATAGTGATACAGTGTAAAGGTAATAATTATATCTGCATACTTTTGCATTTTATTCCTAATGTAATTATTCCTTATACAATAATAAATAAATAAAGTCTAATCAGAATGATATCCATCACAAGTAATGGAAGTCCTGTTAAACGTAAATCCATCAAGTGATGTGGCCTAGATGTGAGCCTCCTAAAAACGAAATTTTATTAATAGATCATACACTTTCAATATATACAGTTTACAGTTAAAGGTTTTTACTTACCAATAAAAATCTCAAAATACAGTACTAAGAATGATACTGAAAAAGGTTTAGTCAAATATTAATTTCCATTATAAATAGAAAAATATCAACGAAAGAAAAAGTACGTTTGTAGTTACCGCATCCCCTTAATGTTTTATTCCTGTTAAAAAATTGGCCATATTGAAATGGATGACAATCGGCTCTCTACAATTATACTTAAAGTTTATAAGCTGATTGTTGTTTCATTAATTACCTGCCAGCTTAATTATTTTTCCTGATCCCTTGAAAGGCTCTTTATACAACTTTCATCAGAATAATTCCGCGATATACATTTTATGAAACAAGGTAAATATAAATATAATACGATAGGGGGTGAACGACCCATGCAATCAATGAACATTTTATCGCGTCTTTGACGATTTACTCGCACACCCCACACCGTCGACGTGTGTAAAAGCATTCCTTTCAAGCAAACACACAGTATCACCTGCTGCCCTCCGGAGCCATTCAACACATTCCCCAGCCAATCATTCATCACTCGACGCGACTATCACTCCCACAACGAAATATTTGTATTACGCCTGCACCCATCAATTCACCTGTAATTCGTTCGTATATACATACATACATATATATATATATATACACATCCTAAAACAGCAAACAAGCTCGCTTATACACCACGACACACCCAAAAATGTATCCATCGCCCCTCCACTCTCTACACGATAAAAGCGAGAAAGGAAAGAAAGGGAGAACCCTCAGTGGGTCACTGTCTCACATAAAGCATCAAAGTATGGAGGAGTGGTACAGTCCGGATCGAGTATAACAGTCGATTAAACGAGCGCAATAGGAACATTGTCGAGCTTGGGGGAGGAGAATCCCTCGCAGCCGCAGATAGAGGCGCAGGTATAGAAAGCGAGGCTGCACAGAGAGAGAGAAAGAGAGAGAAAGAGAGAGAGAGAGAGAGAGAGAGAGAGAGAGAGAGAGAGAGAGAGAGAGATAGGGGGGTTATATCGGGAATGAGCGGAGAGTTGGGAGCTTGCGCGAGTGTGTATACGTATATGTATGCATTGAGTCGCAATCAGGCGCGCACAGAGAGCAGTGCAGCACACTAGCGCTATATAACACAGAGAGAGAGAGAGAGAGAGAGAGAGAGAGAGAGAGAGCGAGGGAAGCTGCTGCTGCTGCTACTAGGCATCGACTGAATGGATTCCTAGTTACGATGCGATAGGTTTGAAAGCTCCGCGGGCTGCGCTGCGCTGACC
>UELV01177643.1:0-37958 GCA_900490015.1 Megastigmus stigmatizans | reverse complement strand
ATATATATATATATATATATAATTATGTAAATCGTGTTTACCTGTAGATCGTTCGACGCGCTGTATATTTCGTCAGAAGTCTCGAGAAGCTCGCATCCGTTCGGGCAGCACAACAGTCGTTTTGTTTACAAATAGATACGTGCGCACAGCTTCTTCGTCCCTTTTTTCTCTCTCTCCATTCAAATTATAAATATGTTTTTATTTTTTATGCAAGATTATGGATTTATCGCCGCAGTTCAATAGAGCAACAATATATTGAGTTTCGATAATTTGAAGATGTGCGTTGTAACGTATATATAAGCTTGCAGGTCGAGCTTTGCCGCGCATCACGTGCGTGTAATCTGCACGACGTTTTAACCGGTGACCGCGACAACGGTAATAACGTATATAAATAGAAAAAAGGGAAGGGAAAAAAAAGTTAAGTGTGCGAGGAATGCGCCACGATTGGGTAGTGTATGCGCTTTGTATTTATCGGGTCGCGGATGGTAGCGAAAACAAACGAGGCGCAAATATTTAATTAATCAGCTGGTCATGTAGCATTCGAGTGTCGAGATCCATCGACGAGGAAAAATGATGATGTATCTTCTGCTTTTCAGGAGCAGAGCAGCACTGTAACAGAGTCTGCGGCTGCAGTGTGGGAACATCATGTTATTCACGGCTGCGTGGCTCGAGCTGATCGTAGCGACGCTCTTCACTGTCGTAGTCGCTATCAGTTACCGGCCACCTCTCGTATTCTGGCTCAAGAAATGGAGAAAACTGTCCGGTGAGTTTGACACTTTTTAATACATCTAATGATTGAAATACACTTTATCGCGACGAATGCGCCGTGTATATCGAGAAAAAGTTTATTATACTATATATACTTGCACCGTTATGCCCAACGAGAAGAGAAGCTTATCAATACTGGTGCATAACTTTCGTAATATACAAGGCACACTATTACACGTAGATTTACGAGCTACGCTGAAAAAAAAAAGTGAATATTCTTCAGAGATTCCTGGCGTCTCTCATTTGCAAAAGTAATAAAAGTAATCGCGAGGATCGGCCGTATCGGGGTTTGCTGGACGCCCGTATAAAATCATAAAACGCCCATTCAATCGCAATAAAGCGATGAAGCCCGCCGCGCGATACAAATATGCACAATTCGATTCAATGAGACAACGAGGGACGATTCGTTATAATTATCATTGTTGCCCCGGCGCTGCCCGCAGCCATCACCGGCGACTTGTTCATGAAAAAGCACACGAAAACGGAGAGGGACGTGCCGGGACCTATGGCCATACCCTGGATCGGTACATCTTGGATATTCTATGGCTTTGGAGGCTACGGCATCGATAAGGTCCACGAGGCTTACAGAGGTAGGAGATTCAGACATTTGTTTAACCCTCTTTTTTTTTGTTTAATTTAAAAATGAATGCCCAGTATTTTGCATATAAAAAATAGTTTTGAGCATATAAAAAAACAAACGGCTATGAATATCCCAACGTATGCAGCTACGTATCCGCTGCATATATATAAGTGAGAAAAGTATACACATGACACACAGCCAAGAATAAGAAAAGATGTCGGGGCGAGACGAAAGAAATATTGGCACGTTAATGCATAAATGAGCTCGGCCAATTTGTTTATCTGGGTCAGAGGTCGACGATGCCGGTTCCTTCTCACTCTCTTCTTCTTACTCGCGGTCAATTAAACATTCGCGTCAATATTGACGTTTTATTGGGCGCTGCATATTTCCGTCGCGACGCTGCAGCTGCTCACCCCCGTGCATGCTCAAACTTTATTAGCGCTCGCGAACGGCTTTTCGCGCGACCGCCGAGCCATCGTTTCTTTAATTCCTCATTCAAGAGCAGATATGAAGATGCGTTACGGGCCGATCTGCAAGCAGGAGTCGTACTGGAACTGGCCGATCATCTCCCTGTTTGCCAGCAACGACATCGAGGAGATACTGAGGCGACCGAGCAAGTATCCTATAAGGCCGGCACAGGAGGTCATCTCGCATTACCGAAAGTCGAGGACCGATCGATACACCAATCTTGGACTCGTCAATGAGTGAGTACAGACTAATTTATTCAGCTTCGCTCTTTTTTTTTCTCCTTCCTTTATGGATTTGCCTTTGATTATTATATTCGAGTGTATGGTATTGCTTGGTGGGATGAAAATTCAGGGTGGGACTGGATATTTGCAATTTGGAGGGAAATTTTCCAAGGGAATATCTTTTTGTTTTTCCGCATTGGGCGTGTAGTAATAACGCACGAGTACGCGTGTGAAACGTCGATTTTTTAATTGAAATTTATATTTCCATTGAATAAATTCTTAATATCGATCAATGTTTAAAATTTTAATTATCCATCGAAGTGAATGTGAAATACTAATTCGTTATACATGAAACATAGAAGTCGAAACCAATCAGTTCTATTGAAAAAAGATGTAAAATCGTTATATGACGTTTTTTATTTTTCAATAGTGTCCTATACTTCTAGCCAATTGTATACTTATAGTCAGTTAAGTAAGAGCGTGTACAGCATTACTCGCAATCGGTAAGTGATACAAACGTAAATCTTTTTTGAAAATCTAGATGGAACCTCTGCCTTTGGCACTTTGATGAGAAAATTCCATTCGATGTTGATCTTTTGTTAGAGAAGCACGTGAACCGCAATGAGTGCTACGTACGCGAAACGCTTCGAGGCAGTGTTCCTCTTTACGCACCCAATCACAATCGCCTGATGCTAATCCTATCGAAAACGTTTGGGCGTACATTAAGCAGAAGCTTCGAGGAAAACGTGTCTTTACTTTAGAGCAGCTCTCCCGAGAAATTCGACGCATTTGAAAAGCACTTTCCCTCGAATACGCCAAAAATTAGGTAGAAAGTATGCCTCGCAGATGCCAAGCGTTTATTGACGCTGGTGGTGATTGGACTCGATACTAATACAATTGCGCCAAAGGCAGAGGTTCCCTGTACATTTTAAAAAAAGATTTAGGTTTGTATCACTTACCAACTGCGAGTAATGCTGTACACGCTCTTACTTAACTGACTGTATACGTCTATGATTCCTGACGAGTATAATAGACTTTAAAAGAAAATCATCATGTGAAAGTTCGCATCCATTTATATAAATAGAATCCGCTTCTATCTGACTTCTCCTCTAATAAGTTCATAATACGGTATGTAATCGCGCATCGCGCGAGTGTGCGTTTATCGCTCATTAAAAGTTAATCCGTCACATTGCTCTACGATGTTTACGGTATAGTTAAAAACGGCGCTTTTATCTAGGAACGGTTTTTGTCGCGCGACAAAAAAAAATTATCTCCGCGCATCCACCCTAACATTTTTCTTCAGATTAATTGATTTCCCTGTATATTATATACAATTCGAAAGCGCAGCTTTTAATTAAATTATATACATACAGGAAGTAGAAGAAAAAAATATGTCAGGCAGATGAATTTATATAAATATAAACAAAGTTGCGAACTCGTGAATGAATCGGCAGAAATAATTGCACACAAAGTTTGATCGATACGAAGTGGATGCATGATAAAAAGTTGCTAGAAAAAAAGTATACTCGCACATTATATTCGCTCGAACAATAATCGATTGATTTATAAAAGTGTCTCGCTGCATGGCAGAAATAGTTCCGTAACATTAGCCGTTTAAAAATAGCGATAAACTCAATATTATGGAGTGCGAATAGATTATAGCGAGCTGTTGCAAAGCTCGAGTGCAGAAAATCACCCCGTGTTATATACCTATATAGCGAAAGAAATCGGTCACGGTGTTATACGGCGAGCGAGTCGTTTTTCTAGCAATTTATTCTTATGACTATGTTGGCTGCACCGCGAATGCATTTGAAATAAAACGATACTGGTACGCACAAAAACACTGTGTATATACGTGTATATATATAGGCAGGGCGAAACGTGGCACAGATTGCGGACTACCCTGACGCCGGAACTAATGGGGGCTAAAACCATCCTAGGCTTCTTTCCCGCGCTCAACGGCGTGACCGACGACTTCATCGATCTGATACGGAGTCGAAGAACCGGATGCGGCAGCGTGATCGGATTCGAGGAACTCGCCTACAGAATGGGTCTCGAGAGTAAGTCTTTTCAGAATATACAAGTCTCTCACTTGCTCTCTCGATATTCTCTCTCCCCGATATGCAATAGAGCGACACTTCTACCATGTGCCGACGATCTCGACAATGTGTTACCGCTGTGTACATATTATAAGCTGTTTTGCGAGATTTGCAACTTTCTCGCGCGCGACTGATTTAGGAGCCTCGATTTAATGGTTCTGCTGAGATAACGCATTTCGCGGAATTTCATTTAGACTATGTTTTCATCGTTCATATCAATTTGTCGTACAAAGAGTGAGAGATTCGTTTAAACACAGTAAATCAAATCTACCGCAGTTTTGCAACGATGTGAACTATTAGCAGACGGTCTGAGAATACTGTTTTAAGACTGACCGTTTGTTTTGTTCGTCATCAGGTACGTGCATGCTGATGCTCGGCAGACATTTGGGCTTCCTAAAGGCGGAATCCGCGAGTACGCTGACCACGAGCTTAGCCGAAGCGGTCAGACTCCACTTTTTGGCCTCAAGAGACTCCTTCTACGGCTTTCCCACGTGGAAACTCTACGCCACTTCTGTATACAAGAACATAATTGAGAGCGAAGAGACTATTTATACGTAAGTATTATTATTGCATAGATGTGCAAATAAAAGATTATCATTGACTTGAACCGATTTAATGTATCCTTTCTACGACTTTTTTTTTTCGTTAAAAACATCGGCACCTATAATATATATATATATACAAAAACTGCTTGTGCTCAAAATTTATTTGCATTTGTAACTGTAATTATTGAATTATTTATCATGCTATTGAATTATTACAAATTTCAATCGATATATTATCTCTCTTTTATCAGCATAATTTCGGATTTGATCGAGACGACGTTAAAAGAGCAACAAGACTGCGCGAAGGACGAGTCGATCGAAGCTGTATTCCAATCAATCTTGAGGGAGAAAACTCTCGACATGCGCGACAAGAAAGCTGCCATCGTCGATTTCATCGCGGCAGGGATTCACACTGTAACTATCAATTCTTAACCCTAGATTCACCTAATGAGCGGCTAAAAATAAAGGGCAAAAAAACGATGTATCTATTATCGGCAGGTTGGCAACACATTGGTTTTTCTCCTTTACACAATGGGCCAATATCCCGAGGTACAGAAGCGTGTGCGGGAGGAGGCCGATTCATTGGCGCCGCCGCGCTGCGACATCGACATGAATGATCTGGCCAACGCCAAGTATATCAAAGCATACATCACTGAGGTATTCAGGTAAAATTATCATCTAATGAGCTTTATTCTTTTAAAATTATTATATTACCGCGGCTCCGTGTTTCCTCCGCGACATTAAGACTTGAAATTAAATGATACGCTCGTGTTCCGAGCGTCGCAGGAATCTGTTGCTTCTTGTGCACATTATAAGCATTTATAATTTATTTAAGAATACCACATACACACACATATAGATGCCAATTAATTACCTTCTCTTTCATACGATGCGTAAAAAGTCCGTAAGCACGCGGAACATAAACAAAATCGTAAAAAAATCGTTTTCTCAGAGCGAGAGAGCGAGAATCTCGGGCAGGTAGAAAGAGAGAGAGCAAATTTGACCGTGAAAAATGCAAAGAGCGTATATTATATACGTCGACGTCGCGGCACACACACACGCACAGAAGACTGGCCGAAAAGGTATACAGAATAAGAGGAACGAAAAGAAAGAGGAGATAAAAGAGGTGAACAGAAAGAAAAGAAAAAAAAGAACGAGGCGTACACGCGGCTTTGGGCGTGAAAAAAAAGTCGCTCCTCGTCCGGGAGTATATATATATACGACCCTGCTATCTTCCGGTTTTACGGCTTGTCACCCCGGCCCCGGTCTTACTGCTTCTTTTGCTGCTGCTGTTGCTGCTTTTGCTGCTGCTGCTGCTGCTTCTTCTCTCTTCCTCAAAAGTTCGACGACTCTTCGCGTATACACACATATACGCACACGCACACTATTAGTCGCCCATTCATCTCGTTGGATTTCTCAGAGAATTCCGGGTATAGGTCCAACTTTGCTGTATGTGACGTAATTATGTTGCCTTTTGCAGGCCGCGGCGTCTCCGACTGTTTGGTTTACACGTGTATAAAGTGTATAGGGGGTATATTATACAGCCGGGGATACGTGCGACAGGTGAACTTTTCCTTTTTCGCCTCCTCCTCGTCACACACGAAATTCGCGTGTGTGTGATTAATTTTTTTTTTATCTTCAGCTTCGCTTATACACGCGCCGCGGTCCTTTTATGCGTCTCTCTCTCTCTCTCTCTCTCTCTCTATATCTCTATATATATATACATAAATCTGCTTTGATGTGTATTTGTTATGTAAAAGTGCGTGTGTATACTGCACGCGCACCGGCAATTTGCTCTTACAGTTTATATATTTTTGAATTGGCGCGGCAACCGGTTGGCCTCCGCGGTCTCGAAAGATTTTTTAATTTATTATTTAGCTGCAGGACAGGCCGCCGCCGCCGGGAAAGTAGAAAGGAAACAATAAATACGCTTTTATTGGATAGACGCGTGGGCAATATATGGGCCATGCAAATATCTAGAAACTCGAAAGTTTCACATGCACACACACACACACATACTGTACACACTGCACACGTGATTCCTTAAATGAATCGCTTAATATGGATCTTCTATTATCAGCTTCTATGAAGTTTCTGTATGGGAGTGCAAAATCCGTTAGATCGAATATCGTCCCAGAAACAATTGATTTCTTGCGGTTCGTTACAAATTTGAATTCGATTAAAGAGCCTTTTCCACGACTGATCCCCATCATGAGGGCCGAATATAAATCGCAACTTTTGTTCTGCTCGCAGGCTACTGCCAACGGCTCCGTGCATCGCCCGAATTCTCGAGGAACCGGCTGAGCTCAGTGGCTACAATCTCAAGTCAGGGGTGAGTATACATTTCCCCTGCATATTTGACACATTCAATAGTACATTACGTTATACAAGTGTGCAAAGTAGGTGATCCCCGCACGAGTTGGAGCGATGCGAGGGTAGCAGAGCAACGAGCGCGAGAATCATTTTTGCACACGTTTGGCGTACTTTATTTTTCCTAACAGCGTCCGGGAAATTCTACTTTGCGCACACGTGCACGGTAAAGTGGTACTGTGCGCAAAGTAGAATTTTGCGCAGGCTGTTAGGAACTAGTACATTACGCAACTAGTGGGCGACAGGGATAACCTGAGCGCGTACGTATTGTCCATACAACGTACGCAAAGGCCGATATTGTACGCATATGTGCGTGCGCAAAATCGAACTTTGCGCACGGACTTTGGAGATAGTACATTTCGACACGGGGGCGGAAGAGGATTATTTCACTCACGAGACGTTTTTCGACGTTTTTCGAAAATTCGAGTGAGGGAAAAATCCTCTTACGCCCTAGTCTCGAACCGTATTTTTCATCACGAGAGCCGTAAAGTCGCATCAAACATGCGATTTTGTGGTTAGAGTGACGAAAAATATATTCTGCACTCTCGCTCAAACTTGCTTGCAATACTTAAAGTACGAAAATGTGGATTTTGTCCGCAGACGGTGGTGTTGATGCACACTTGGATAGCCGGACTGGACGAGAGGAATTTCAAGGATGCCGACAAGTGCATACCCGAGAGGTGGCTGAATCCGGAGAATTACGAGCCCCACTCACCCCAGCTGGTCGCGCCGTTCGGCTTCGGTCGTCGTATCTGTCCCGGCAAGCGATTCGTCGAACACGCCCTACAGCTCATGGTCGCAAAGGTCAGTCCGATTTATCCAAACTTTCCATCGAATTCGCAACTGCAATGTGGTTAAATCACCCGTTCGCGCGCTCTATTATCGTTGCAGATCGTACGGGAATTCGAGATAGCGACGGATGAGGAGCTTGGACTGCAGTTCGAGTACATAATGGCGCCAAAGGGTCCGATCACGCTTTCTTTCCACGATCGCGTCGACTCTACGTGAGCGGCATAAGATATACAGATGAGCGAGGCGACGCGCGCGACTCCCACACACGAGCTGCTAATCGTCATGAGCTAATGCGCCAGTATATATCGAACATGTAACGCACGATATGTACACACCTGTAATCCTGCAGGAGAGGAGGAAAAGGAGAGAGAGAAAGAAAGATATATTACGTATATATAAGCGTGATGCAGGAGCTGCGGGAGAAAAAGACAGATAGAGAGTGAGAGAGAGAATAAGAACTGATCTCTGCAGCTGCTGCTGTGCTGCTGCACTTTATGTTCTCTTCTCGCATCTCTTTTCGTGTATAGGATTTTCATATATTTATATTAAGTGTATACGAGTATTTGTTTTCATCCGCGTAATTATAATTAAGTATATATTCATTTTAGCTCGGAAATTGTAATTCTTTTAACTCGCTGAAGAAGAACATCCAAATGTTTTCTTTTTCTCCTATATATTTATTACGTCGAGTTTATCGTATAGCGTCTATTAACTATATTTAACAGTCCATGCGTTGGTGTACAATATTTATATATTATAGTTCGAGTAATGTCCCTCTTAGTGTACGATGCACACGGATGCAGAAAGTATGTCTTTTTTCTTCTTTTCTCACACCGATGTTTTATGCGTAGTATTTTTTTTTTGTATTTTTTTTTTCGTCGATGATGTATTTACAAATTTAACGAGAATTCGAGATGATCCTAATAGTACAAATGCTCAAATTGATTTTAAATATACGCGCAATTATCTGTTTATTACTGTTGTAGAGTGCGATAAATTATTTATATATATGTATATGTACGCGTATGGCTATATGCTGCACACGATTGATGTATATGTTTTCTTTTAAATGCGTATTATATATACTCTGGCTGAAGAATGCGTCGCGATTATATAGTTCATTTGAGCTTACGATTTCTGCCTAATCGACGCGCTCTGACGCAACTCATAGAGGTATTCGCAAGATCTTGCGCGTCTGCACTCGTGTAGCCGCCGATGCACTGATAAACGAAAGAGGCCTGTAAATACGTGAATCAATTGTAAATTAGTATTTATGTGAGAAGTATAATGTGTATGAAGTGAAGAGAGGTCCGTTCTATTTTTTCTTTTGTAAACTGTAATTTCTTTTAAACTGTCATGTTTTTTTTTTGGCTAATTTATTGGGAATCTGTACTATTATTTGGATGCAAAAACTGATGATACATTGATTGTTTGCTCATTTTAAATTGTCACATGTCTAAAAATGTCAAATATTATTTTTTTAAATCTCGAGATTTTAAAATTCTGTTCTGCAGTTTTCGCATTATATACACCAATTGAGCATACAAATTTACGTCTAATTTAAAATTCAAAATTAAGTTCGTTTGAGATGTGTAACGATGTCTAGATATTAAGTGCTGTATTTTAATTGCTTATCGATATTTAGAATAAGTTTAATTTAAGTGAAGCCATGGCGGGCTGCAATATTCGTATAATTTAAAGACTTTAAAATACTGTATAATTCCAATAAGAATGTATGAGATAAGGAAATAGAAAAACTCAACCATTGCATGCACTTCTTCTGTGCAAAATAGGATAAAATAAAATATTCGCTATCTTGAATTACGATTAATGCGATTGTCTCAGTGAAAAATAAAATTAAAATGGTTGCTGGCCAAAGGGTATCCCTTAACAAGCTCTACCGAAAACTGTTTATATCAATGCAAAATAAAATTATTTTATCATATTACTTTGGCGTTCCGCTTATTTTCGTGAAACCTCTGCCGTTCTCTGCGCTTGATTACTTTAAAATAATTTTCACAACTGTAAATAAAATGTTAATAGTTATACGTCCTATTATAATAGATTATTTTCTATTCTTGGCAAACAAATCGACATTCGCAATTCAGTTTAATAAAGAGTTTAGGCGAATGCCTGTGTAGAAATCATGAGTATTTCGAATAGTAAAAGCGAAAGTGTTTTAGAAATACTGAATTTAAAATCTTCTGTTGCACTTTATAAGACTTATTTACTCTTATTGTGTATACGCCTCGCGCATTGGGCTAGAGAAACTTTCCTTTATACGGTGTGAATTTCGCACACGTCTATTTACGTGATGCGCATTTAAATGCTTAAATTATAAATCGGGTATGTAGTTCAATTTACAAAATACGTACACTTGTAGTTGAAATACTTGAAAAACGTTTCTGTAGAATTGAAATAATTATTAAAAGATACTTGTATAATAATTAAAAAGTTTTGAAATTCCCTCGTGTGATACTAATAAAAATATAACAGTCTTCTCGACAGTCTTACGTCATCTATCTCTAATTAGAACTTTATAGCTTTTCAGTTCAAATTTTTTATAATGTTATGTTAAGTTCTATTTCACAGTTATAAAATATAACTATTTTTACGCAAATTATTTATTTACATTCCAATTATCACGTGCAATTAGAATATGGTGCATTGAGTACAATATTGAAACTTTAAAAATATAACTATTTGTGGATATCCAATTTACTTGATGAAAATAAAAGAAAATTTCGAAGGAGCTTGATCACAAGTCAACTTTATTAATATCGATTCTCGATGATACAGATAATATATTATATGCACATATAGTACTTAAATGTTAGTCGCATCGTATGTTACAGGTGTTACGAAATACTATTTCTTTTTCTGTCTAACGGAGCGGTCAGAAGGAAAATAGTTGGAGATAGAGAGAGTGATATTGTCAGAAATAAAAAAAAATAGATATTCCTCCTCTGATTCTCCTTCGCGCGCTGACGGTCAATAATAACAATTATACGTCGCAGTGTGTGTGCGTGTGTGTATGTGAATCGTCAAATAAATAATAAAAAGGACAATCGGAGGATCGTCAACTTTATATCTCTTTAAAAAAAAAAAAGAAAAAAAAAAGAAAAAGAAAATAAAAACAGTGTTCAGTCATACAGGTTTCCATTTTCGCTCAGAATGGCTTATCTCGTTCATCATATAATATATATATATTTCTCTCGCGTAAGGCCTCGTGGATAGTAGGACGCACTCATCCATGTATATACAGTAAATGGAAAGAAAAAAAAAAACAAAGTAATGGTTTTTCGCTAAACGCACGTTATAGTAGTGAGTTAAATATGTTTACGTGACTGTGCCATCATACACACATTGTAATATCAGATTCAGTAAAATAAATTACGGTAATAAGGCGCGGTTGTTATTTCAATTCGTTAATAGGTAAATGATGATTTACCACAATAGTTTCGCTAATATTAATCGATCATAATCCACCCTTATTCGACTCGCTCCTGGCTGAATTTTCCTCACAATAACTAACTCAGCTCGCACGCGCGTTTTCTTTCCCATTTACTATACGCTATACACACGGACGGTCGAAGATTATGAACACAAAATTGACAGCTCGCGTCGCCTCTCTCTCTCTCTCTCTCTCTCTCTATATATATATATATATATTTATATAGTTTTTGATTGCGTAAAAGATCGCCAAGAGATTGTGACTACTTGACGAGAGTCTTGATGCTCTTGGGGAGATTGGGTATGGAGCCCTTGTTGACGCTCGCTGCGGTAGGTCGCATGAAGCTCTGACTCCTCGAGGCCACTGTGCCACTGCGCGGCTGTCCGATCCTGCTTGCGGCGGTCAAGCTGCTGCTGCTGCTGCTCGTCGGTTTGGCTCCACCTACGCCGTGATGGGACTTGTCGCGACTCGAGAGTATCTGTTGGCCGACGCTACTACCGCTGCTGCTGCTACGGGATGCCACCACTGCTGGACGGTTGCGTAGACTGCCGGCGCTCGTGCGCGACATGTCCGAGGCCGTCTGCGAAAGTCGATTACAGTTTTTTTTTTTTACATTATTCATCGATAAGGAGATGAGATTACGTATTTGTATTATTAACACTCGAAATTATAAGGTTTCCAGTTAGTGATGAGTTTTTCTTTTATCTTTTGACTTGAAATTTCATTTAATCTTTATACCGTTCAAAGTGAATGTTCCAACAAATTTATAATTCCAGATCTTAAACTACAATACAATACAGCTATTTAGATAAATTCAAATTCAAGTAACAATTCAATATTGTATATAGGTATAATAATGAATTAACTGACCGCGATGGCTTTGCGGATGTTTCTAGCCGCGGGTCCAACGCTGCTCCCGCTGCTGCTGCTTCTGCTGGCGGGTATCTTGGTCGTGGAGGTCCTCGGCGCATTTCCGCGTCTTTTGTCCTCGTTCGTAGTGCCCGAACCAGTGGATCCGCTCGATCCACCCTTGCGCAAGTCGTTTGTCAGGGCGCGTATAGCCGTGGTATACCTGCCTAGATGGGCATGACTATTGGGCCCGATATTTCTCACTGTATTGACGGAGGTGGCGCTATTGAGGGAACTGCGCGAGCTTCGCAAACTGCTGCGCGAACCCGATCGCTCGACCTCGTTCCGCGGACTCATCACGCTTCCAACCACTCGTTTCGCGCTCTCCAGACTCTTCCTGCAACGGATACGTGTATTATATTACGACACATGTGTGTATACAAGTTTATCAGAGGACAATAAGCGAGAAAAGGATAGGAGACTACTGTACGTCGTGATATGGACTAACCGTGTGGGTGGTTCCCTCTTGAGACTGCTAGTCCTCTTGGGCAGAAAGCTCGAGGCCTCCTGTACCTTAGCCGTCCTGCCCGTCAGACTGTCCCTACTGTCCCTCCTGTCGAAGCTCTTGATCCTCGCGAGATTCTTGTCCTGAGCGGTGATCCGGCCTACCTCCCGCCTTGCCTGCAGGGACTTACTCGCGGGAACGCCGTTGCCGATGCCATTGGTACCGGTCGTGACCGATTTGGTTAGGCCTGTACCGCTGGTGTTGCTGGTGGTGTTGTTGGTGGTGCGCGTGAGCTCGGCCGGCGAGCAGCGCCTCGAGTCGTGGTTGTCGGTCTCGTAATTGCCGGAAGACGCCTCCTGGCTGAGGGTCTCCGAGACCAAACTCTGGGTCTCCTCGAAACCCTCGTCGTTGAGCTCCTGGTCGCGCGCCTTGATCGTACTGCTGATGCTCAAGTCCGGTATGTAGCGGGAGGTGCTCTTGTTGCCGAAGAGGGAGCTTTGACGGGACGATGGTTGTGTGCTGCTCAGGTCGTAGCTCTTGCGGTTATCCTCGCTCTTCGAGATCCTCGTTACTTCGTTACCTGGAATACATGTGTGTATATAAATGTAAATGGATGTAATGGATGGTTATATCTGCACATTAGCAAGTGGATCTAAGCGGTTTCGTATATAAGTATAATCAAAAGTTTTGTCAATCGAGTTTTTTTTTTTTCACCGAATTAATAGCAAATCGACAGTGGATTTTTGCGAGTCTGAAATGTTGTATATGGAAATCGGTAAGTAAATTCAGAAAATATTATGAGACACTCTCTGCGTCTATATCCCCGTTATCGTCGTATCATTATTTATATCGTGTTGCTATTGTTACACTTGAATAAAGTACCAAGTTCTGTTTGAATGATTATTTCCAATGTTTGTATAATTATCGCGTACCTATAGATTATCTTAGATAATCTTGGAGTGTGACAAGACAAATATAGCAATTGAAAATCATTGATAAAATCTTGCATTTTCTCCGGTTCATTAAGATTTCGCATCGTGACTAGGCAGAACAACGAAATTATCAACGCGATACGCGAGATTATCGCCTCGTGAACGTTAGTAACCACCGATAAGAAGTGTCTCATCTAATACAGATAATCGTTGCAAAAACTCTTACGCCCCTACAAAAATGACCGATATAAAAGCCGATAACATCGTAAATCGCTAATCAATCGGTTTTAAATTCCTCGTTACCCGACAACTCGATAAAAAGCGAACCAAAAAAAGTCATCGGTACATACGCATACCATCGGATTTGTCGTTGAGCTGACAAGCCAGTATACTGTTGGACGGTAGATTCTCACTGATGGGACTGGTAATGAGCTCCGGCTCGTTCATCAGCCTGAGGGACTCCTTCACTTGGCTCGGATCGATCATACTCCTTCGCCTCTCCCTACTGGGTGTCGCTCTCTCGGCCAGTATGCAATTCGCCTCCCTCGGTCGGGACTCCTGCATCACGGGACTGAGAACTGTGTTGGTGACGGCTACGACTGGCGCGGGTTGAGTGACCGGTAGCCTCGAGCTCCTCGCGCCTCGATCTTCCCTGGTTGGGCAGCTGTTCGTCACTGCCGATCCCAGGTTCTTGGCGTTGTTGCCGCAGCGCACCGACGACAGCTGCTGCAGATCCTCCCCGGATTTGGCGATCTCGGCCAGGGCTGCCTCGATGTCGCTCTGATTGGTGTCGCGACGCTTCAGCTTGTCCTGCCAGATGCGCAGCATCGCGTCGCCGTCCTGTTGGTGCAGGCCACTGCTGTTGCTGTCGTCGCCGAGAGCTAAGGTACTGGGACGACGGGCTGGACTCGCGGTGTTCGGTGTGTTCTCCTGACCACAACCGTCGGTCGTCGACAGTTCCAGCTTCAGACCATCTTTGTCCAGCGATGGATCCTGGCCCTTCTTGTACCGACGCGTACGACGGGCCGCTGAGAATCTGTCGAAGTTTCCTAAAAGAAAAAAAACACACACAATATGATTTTCTTTTTCAATTTAAACGAGTGCAATGCTCTTTTGAGATTATTTTTTTGCTGGACGCTATGATTTTCTCGGCAAAGATCAATATTTATTGTTTGTTCGAGTATTTTTGGGATTTATGATGCGGAATAATATTGCGTGCACGGTAATTTTCAAAATGATTGACCATGCACGTAGAAAATTTGAACATTTCTTTACGTACATCATTATCTTATCCAGATTATTATACATAAATTATAAGCGTAATAAATATTTAACGCGACTACAAAAAATATTCAGCATCCGCCTTCACTTCTCCAACCTTTATATTTACATATATATATACATATAATTCAGACAGTATCTTTATACGTGTAAGAGATCGATAAAGCGATAGGCAGTTTTGAAAAGTAATAATTTTAAATTTATATCGCCGTGCAGTGAGCGAGTGGGGGCATAAAAAGAAGAGAAAAAAAAAACAGCGAGAGAGAGAGAGAGAGAAACAAGCGAGAATAAATGTCAATTACCGCTTCCGAGGTCCGTGTAAGGATTGCCGGCGTCGCAAGTGGGCGTCGTAGCGGCGGTGGCGGCGGTGGCGGTGGCGGCCGAGCGATCTCTTTTCGCTGCGTCCTTGTCGACGGCCTTGACCTCCTTGGGCGGACTGAAGAGCCTCCTGGTGGCCGGCGGCGTCTCAATGTTGTCCGAGTCGATCTCGATCTTGTCGCTGATCGTCTCTGCGTCCTCGGCGCCCCGTCTGCTCAGCTGTGACAGTCGACGGGACGTCGGAGCTGCGGTCTGGCTCCCTGTAATCGTCGTCGTCGTTGTCGGTGTACCGCTGGCTGCTGTTGGCGGCGGTACCGGTGTACGCAGGTAAATTGTCAGCTCGTCGAGGCCACTATCAGCTCCTCCTCCTCCTCCGCTTGTCGCCGACTCCGGTGCTTTGTTCTTCTTGCGCTCCTCTTCGCGGATCGCCTGACATTGCACATACCACTTTTAGTACAATCTTTTATTTTTATTTACTATTTTGACTATTCTTAAATTGTAAATGCATTGTTTCTGTATACTGACGTTTCAGTTTTCGAGAATGGAATTTTTTTTTATATATATGCGATTTGGTTAAAGTGAATTTTATCTCTTTCGAAATATAACGATCGGTGTTGCGAAATGAATGTAAGAATCATCACCTCGATGAAGTAGAAGCAGCTGTTTTAGAAAAAATTCCAGTCAAGAACCTTTGAATCGTATATACATTATTGTGCTATGTATAATTTACGAATTTATGCGTTGATTTTGCGTACTTGTAAAGTGCTCGATCCGAGGATATTGTCCGGATTAAGTCGAGATCGAAGCCTACGTGAATATCGAGGATCGCTTTCCTCGACACTGCTCGGTACGTTCAGACTGGACTTTCTCCAAGGAGATTTATCTTTTTGCGACGATGCGGGCGTAGCTTCTGATGGATCATAAGAAAAGTGTTGAAATTTCAATCGACGTGCTACGTGTGTAAGGTATACGAACTGACATTTCCTATACACATCGTGTTATTTCGTAGCGTGGTTAATCAAGAGAGTGTATATAATATACATACCTTCGATGGCTTCCATTGTTCGCATAACGTCGGTCTTCTCAACGGACGGATACCAGCTGTTGTATTTTTGGCATGTGTCGCCAGCCGACGAGCTTTTCTCGGCGAACGCGCTCGGCTGCGAATTTTTGCCTTCGTTTTCTGCAAGTCACCATATATAAGCGAAAGGATAAACATCAGGTATATATCATTGCAGCTCGGCCAAGCGAACGATTTAAAGTCAACACACACGTGTGCGTATACATTTGTATATGGTCATGTTATATATATACCTGAGTCTTCGAAGGACCGGCGGTTAGCCTGTCGCTGCCTCGCTTTCCGTTGAAGCTCCTCGCCCGCGCGCTCCTCCTTCTCGTTCTCCGTCAGCCAAGCCTCGATCTTTTGCCTCCATGCTTTTCTATATTTATGACCAACGGAATATACCGAATCGTTAAATGTTATTTCGCGATAAACGAGTCAAGATGTATTTTTATAGATTGTATAGACTATTGTTACCCCGTCGGTTTGGTTTCCTCCTCCTGTAGGAATGGCTTGCTCTCGACGAGGGGTGAAGGTGAACTCGGCCTCTCCCGATCTCCCGAGAAATCGGCATTCAACAAATCACCTCGACGTGGCTGTCCGCGTGCCCGTTTAGCCCACGAACGATCTGCAACGTCCACATTTTTGTCCGTTACAACGCGTTTATATATATACATTTGTTCTAAAAAAACAAATGTTATTAAATACAAATGTTTACCTAAGCTACCCCAGGACTTTCTCTCTCGCGTGTTATCCTGTCCAGTCGTACGCAGAAAGTCCATCAAGTTGCCGTCGTCGTCTTCGCACGGGATTCGACTTCTCCTTCGACGCAAGGTTCCATTTGGCGTAATATCTGGAACGAAGCGCGGAAAAGTAAACCGAATTGTCCAAAAATAAAAATGAATCGAATGCTGATCGATAATAGAGATATAAATAAATATATACCTGGCGAATAAGTATCTTCTTTGGTAGAGAGCTGATCGGGACCACCCGAACAAGAGCCCAAACGTCGACGAATACTAGGCGATCCCGTGGTCGATATATCCTCATCCGACGTGACCATGCCATTTTGCAGTCTTTTTATCTGGAACGAAAGAACAAACAAACAAGGAATAAATAAACATTCGACGCTTTGGCAACGCAGCTTCTTCTTCTAGAGTCACTCGCCGACTAACCTTGGCATCGCGACTGTAAGACTTTTGTGGCATGCCGTTCTCCAATGAACTGTACTCCATCATGTAACAGTCCGACTCGGAATTTGGCGTCTCCGCTTGATTGCTCACTACGACAAAAGGAAAAATCATCAATTGTTATCTTGACAAAAAAGGAATTCCGTCGCAAAGTATAAAAAATACACGTACAGAGACGCTTCTTGGCGAGCAACTGTTCCTCCCTCTGTTTCCGTCTGGCCAACACCTGTTCCTCCTGTATGCGTCGCCTCTCGTTCTCCGCAACCGCCTGATTGAACTTCTGACAAAACTGATGGAAGATCTTGAAGCACTCCTCGATCTTGAAGGTGCTCGAGTCCTCGCAGAAGAACTCGGCCAATGTACGTCTGACACCGTCGAGCTCCTCCATGTCCCTCTTTAGCTGGGCCATCTCTTGCTCGGCCATCTGCAGGAATTGCGCCATCTGATTCTGTATGTCGGCCTCCGTGCTCGGCAATTGTATTTGGCTTCGGATCTTCTTTATTCGGGTGTCGAGCGCGTTGAATTCGTTCGTTAGCTGCTCGACCGTCGTTCTGACGAGTTGTGAAGCAAATTTATTACAACGATTCGATTATTTGAGATACAGATTGTTAAGTTCTGGATGATGTTATATTTACTTTGTAGCTGAATCGAGAGCATTCATACCCCTGGCAAAATTCAGCAGATCTTTCCTTTTTCGCTCAGCTTGCTATACGATCGTAAATAAATATCAGGTATGAGCTAGAGTATGTTTCATAATAATCATCTCTTGCGATTTTGTTGCATTTGTCCTTACCATTGCTACGTAATGTATGAGATTCATTCCGGGTTTGTTCGCGCGGATCTCCGTTAATTTCTGAAGGGACGACAGCTTGACACCAGCAGCGTTACCCGCGTAGCCACCCTAAAAATAAGAAATTATTTAAAAAAAAACAAAAATCAACTATGTATAATTGTATTTCGAACGCGTGTAGAATTAGTAAAATGAACTTACTGAATTCAAAAAGTTTCCAGCGACTAATACCATATAAAGCACCTCTTGTAAAGATTTATTTGTCATAAGATCCTCGCCAGCAAGAATCATAGAGTTTATACTTGGTTCAAGGTAACTCATGTTTGCTGCGAATTCCTCCTTTAGCAGCATGCATTCGATTCGTAATTTATAACTGCAAAGTGAAATGATACATAAATACATATATATTTAATATTAAAATTTGCGAGCGATAAAGAACTCTTTAAGCAGTGAATATATCAATGACATTTCCATTTAAATAACGGTAGTTGTACGTGAAATTCAAGCTTTATCGCATTAGGATAAACGATTACAGCGAAACGAATTGTCACGTTCGCGTAAAATAAGAAGTAGATCCATAAAGAGTCCCGAAAAATCACCCGTCTATTTTTAGCCATCGCCCATACACGGTATATATGGGTATATATACATATATATATATATATATATATAAGCGAGCGAGCGAAGAGAAAAGGAAAAATGCACACGTCGATGCCATGGCGCATAGTTACTTTGGTACTTGAATAAGCTGCAAGAAGAATTTCTCAGCGTTTCCGAGCTTCGACTTATCGCCGTCGAAGCTTTTGAGCATCTCGAGTTCGTCGACCTCCGGCAAGATTTTCAACAGGCCCCTCAGCTTCTCAGCGCCTATGTCGTCGTGGCCTCCGTCTTTGATTAGTTGAATTATGTCTTCGTTCGAGCTGCCGGAGAAATACACGCCGTTAGATTCTTTTTATATCTCTAAATGTTGCCGTTTAAATATAGAACGCGAGCTGCATTATATACGCAGATATGAGATGCACATTATATTTCACTTTGTGTGTTATATTATAGCGATGACGCAACAGGGCATCTCCTATCTCGAGAAGCAAACAAAGTTCTCGGTAGATGGGTTCATTACCTTCTAAACTGCTTTAAAAATATATTGACGTTTAAGCTCCTCTTGCCGTCTAGTAGTGCAATCTGAAAGGGGGAACAAAAAATAAACAGTGATTCATCGGTTAATTGCGTGCGCATAAATAATAATTTTCTACGTTTAAGAATCATCGATAAATCAAATGTCTGTCTTTCGGAAGATTCGCATTAAAGTTATTGCGCTTGTGTCGTTTATACTTTTATTTGTAATTGCAAATTACGCGTTAATAGAGAAAGCTGAGAATGCTTACTTCCGTAGGCTCTCGACGTCGTCTATCGGCATCCGCCCCATTGCCGAAATTGTTGGAACACGTGGTATTGGCTGGTATCATCGGTGGCACCTGTTGACAGAAAAGCCCCTCCATCTCCGCCCAGTCCAAGTCGGCCATCGGCGAATTCTGATGTTCATTGGCAACCAGAGACCAAATGTTTCTTTTGCCAATGACCTAGAACCAGATTGAAAACAATCCTATATAGTATTCAAGATCACGATCGCATCGTATAAACCGTCTACATCATCATTATTGCTATCATAAGGAAAACGAGTATTACCGCGATATAATAAAAGAATTACGATGATCAAGTGGAAACATTCTTTTGAAATTCAATCAATTCTATGATTACTACAAGGAAACAAATATTACAGAATAATTAATATTTACGGTAATGGCAAGTGTCAGAATTTCAAATTTTCTCTTCAATAACACTAATTTTGAAAGGAATATTTGTTTAGCCTTTATTATTGCGCGGGTAAAAATGTTAATTTTTCAATCAAGGATGGACGAAAACCTTTCAACATAACATCGGTTTTACAAATTGCCAAGGATCCAATTACATCGCTTGAGAACCTGTTTGTGGAGTAGCCCTTACGATCAACTGGTAGTAATTAGTGCATACTGACCGAACAACTATTATTTGCATTAACTACTGTCACTGTTACGTAATCTTTCAAGCATGTCACAAAATGTACTTTATATATTTTTGTAGTAAGATTTTGTAATAAGAAAGTTGATGCTTTTTATCATCTTAATTTCAATGTTTATTCATGTTAATTTCGAATTCAGCTGATCCTTCATGATCTAACAATAAACTTTCAATATAGACACTCTATTCCTTTATAAAGAAAGAAACGCGTCAATAATTCGAAAATAATCTACGTTAGTTATAAAACACCTTTTCAATACTAAAATACACGTTCAAAAGTATAGGCATTCGATAATATATAACGAAGGAAAAGTCTGGACGATCCGGTCTCACCTTGTGATTGGGTATCTTGTTCCAATTGATGGTCTTCATCTTGGCCTTGGGTGTGGGTATCTCCTGCTGGGGCAGGAGTTTGGCGCTGTTGTTGGGCGGCTCGGGGGTCGGTACCCGGGCCGCTATAGGCGCCTGTAGAGGCGGTGGCAGCGGCGGCGGCTCCATCATGAAGGCATTCGGCGGCGGAGGCGGTGGACCGGATACGAGGAGGGGCGGCGGAGGTGGCGGGGGCAGGATCAACGTCGGGGGCGGTGGTGGTGGCATTGGACTGGTGCTGCTCGTCGTCGCCGCTGTCGTCGTCGTCGTCGTCGCTGTGCCCGTCGTCGGGACCGAGGACTTGCGGCTGCCGCCGCAGGTCTGGTCGGCACCTCGGCAGTGACAGCATAGGTTCGTCTGGACAGTTTGTTTATTTTCACGATTTAGTCCCTTGCGGTATAGAATTCGGGGAGTATCCGAAGTTAAAATAAGCAGATAGAGATGAATGTACGATAACTGGACTGATTGGGTTTGTTTATGCGCGCGTTTTATGTTGCTAGAGATCGCGATTTTAAGTGTATTATTTGAGCATCGCTTGGAAGTTATAGCGTGATGGGTGAAGTGGCTATACGTGTGTCTGGGTTGGATGAAAAAAAAAAGTTCCAATTCAAGGCAAATGAACTCGTGGTGGGTCAAGTATACGAGTAATTGGACTTTTCTGTAATTGGATGGACTAGAAGAATGTAAAAAAAAAATAGGCTTGTCGGGCTGCAATCGCTCGCTCAGTTACACGACGCTCAGTCTTCTACTGGTAAATGAGTTTCTATACTGTTTTAATGCTTCCTTTCTTTTTCGCATTGATACTAATTGCTAACATGCATAATACACTCAATTAAGTATTTATTTGTCTAACGCAAAAAAAAACTACCAATATATAGAGGAACGTTTTTCGGTTACTATAATTTTTTAAACGCTCAATTAATCTCGCCATCATTTGGAGGCAATTCGTAATCAAATAATGACATCATTTCCGTGACGCGGTGAACTTTAGGGTATAATAATCATCAACACTGGACTGTCAGATCCCTTTGTATTTAAACTATCCAACCCGAATGATGAACGATTGAAAAATAAAGGGAAAGGCCGCGCGCTCGGAGTACAAATGATATAGGATTACATTAGGCATGTTGAACAAATGTAGTCCGTATATATACCTGTAAGCTCGGTGACCTCAGGAGTTTGGTAGCATCCTCCCGACTCTCTAAAAGTGTGGCTCGATGGACCAACGTCTCGGCGGTATCCCAGGCAAGATCGCTTGCCGCCTCTTTCGGATCAAGTCGCAATAGGTGCTGCAGTATGCTCAGGAATGGGATCTCCTGCGGCGTGTCTGCGACCTGATCACAACAACCATTCGTTCGATAAACCACTTTTTCTTTCCAATTCCTCTGCATCGTAATAACGAGAGCTTGGATTTATTCGTGCATGCCACAATACGAGCCATAACAGTCTCTTATTTTCCGTATTGTCCCCAACTCGAAAGGATTCATACATATACGTTATATTATATAAAGTAGGTCCCACCTGTCCGAGAATGGCATAGAAGACATCAACGTGGGAGGACAAATCGATCCCGGGCGGTCCCTGATTCGATAGCTCCTCGTCCGTATCCCTCTGATCGTCGAACACGTCCAATTGCACCCTAAGATCCGGCACGTGGCTCTTCTCCTTCCTAAAATCACATCGTAACGTTCCAAAAGCTCGGCCCATCAACATTATACTATTCTTCCACCTCATCCGCACGCATCATCACCACCACCACCACCACCACTACCACCACTACCACCGCCACCAATACCGACACCTCTCGCCATAAAGAAAAAGTCGCACTTCGCTAAAAGCAGCAGTAGCAGCAGCCGATGCGCTTTCCTGCCAGCCGAGGACTAAAAGGACGCGACCGGACGTCCATCGGTAGCGAGTTGCTGCTGAGAAGCCGAGCTGCCGGACGCGCCTGTCTCACGTATATCCGCGAGCGATTCGGCATTTCTGTCGCGTATAGGCGCGCGCGCACACACACGTCGCGAGCCCAACGAGTCAGCCGAGAGTGGCGAAGAACGAAGAAGAAGGAACACCTAACCGGACTGACAATGATGATCGCACGCGTATAGCCGCGGTTATATTATAAGTGTATTGTACCGCGGCGGGTATACGTGTATAAAGCTACCGTATAGCTATCTCCTATAGGCTGTAAGGCCGCGTCAATAAGGCTCATCGGGCCGGATGAGCGCAGTTAAACTAGCTAAACACACGCGCGCGCACACACTCGACCCATTGAAACCGTTATGCTTAACGGAAAGGCGGCTCAAGCAGCAGCAGTGGCTCCTGCTCTTCTCTACAAGCCATTGTCTCTCGTGCGTCGACAAAATTGACGGACCGCGAATGAGTTACATACCCATCTATATATATATATATATACGTATGTATAATGGGATTGCTAAATACCATCATCGAGTCTCGGCTCTTCGTATATCGATTTGTCTCCTTTCTTCGTCGCCGCCACTGCTGCTGCAGTTAGGATGTCTTTTCTTTTCCTTTGCGACGTTGTGGCCTAATTGATATTGGAAGGGCGCATGAGTTATTGACTCGACGATTGTTTCGAGGGTGTCGCGTTCGCACTTTTTTTTTTCTTACGTTACGCGGCCTTTTCTGGGTCAATAGACTGAGTGCATGGGTTATTTGTGCACGCTGGGATGATTGTATTAGACGATTGGAGGGAATTTAAAATTGTTTGTCGTAGTGATTATTTAATCTGTGTATAGGGTTGGAAATGAAAAATGACTATGGGTTTCCGGTTGGTTTATATACGTATCACTGACCTCATCGCCAATTACAAAGTCGAGACGAAGTTTCGAAGATGATTAAAAACGTTATAGGGCAACGGTATTTTTGTACAGCGAGAGCTGTATATACGAGCTTTTATCGTATTGCGGAGATTTAAATGTTGGTTGGCCGCTTTGTTATATACGAAAATAATTTTAAGAGACTTCGATGCTTGCACTGCAAATGTTGTTGAAAATCATTGCGGCGCTTGAACTTTTTTGACCCGTACCTTACTCTGCACATTCTTTCATGAATTTATTTATAGCTTATTTCATAAAGTTATTAAGCTTCATGTTGTTCGACGTCACTAATTCTATTCTAGTTCAAATGGTTTATCATCTATCTTATACCGACAATTGATTTGATATAAAATTTTAATTCTTCAACTTGCGTTACTTTTTCACCAATCAAACGGTCAAAGTTATAATTTTTTATTCAACGGAATTACCACACGCCAGTAATGCTTTTAATTGAGAAAAGAAAAGAAAAGTATAGATTATTTATTAGAAAATTAAATTACTATTATTTTTATTATTTATAAACAAAGATATGTAAAGTACGAGGGAGTGGGTATTTTTTTTTTGCTCACTCGCACACACCGCACGTAGAATATACTGACAGAAATCTTACCGCTTATTTTAGGGCAGTTATTTTAAATATAACCAGTCACATACTAGCGTGAATCATACGAAACTTGCATCTATGTTTAATTTTGATTAGGTTTCACATTTTCCGTATATTAATAGCCCCCTATAATGGTATTTTAAAGCCTATACCGTTAATTAAGCGTTTCGCAGTAACTAAAACATTTTCTGTGTAATTAAGTGCAATTAAAATAAAGTATATACTATTTTCTTTGTTTTTTTTTTAACTTTTGCAATCGGAACTATATAAGTAATTGATTTATATCAAACAAAAGCGGTCCAATTCGTATGCACTTGAGATTATCGAAAGCTTTTGTACGAAAAAGACTCTTTTTTTTCTTTTCCTTTCTCGCGCGGTTTACACTGATGAAAATGACTTTGTCAATTACGATCGTTCGGCATCAATTACTACCTACAACCATAATGATCGCAGTTCTCGATTTCTTTATACCGACATTTAATTATCAACGGAGGCGAGTCGCCTAGTCAATATCGATAAATGCTCTTGAATCGTCGCATTGATTGAAAATTACAGTTTACCCCGTATAATAAATGCTTCGTTCTACGAAAATGTAAAGCTCTGAATCCTCACGCAAAACTGTCCATTTGCCAGATTCTGTCATGAAAGAAAAACACCGTTTTAAAACTCTCAAAGCTATACGAAGTACGAGAGATGCGCACGAAAAGCGCAACGGAATCGTTAATCTTTGCCGTGAGATTACATGCAGCAACACACTTATCTCGCTTATTAAACACATGCGCCGCATACGTCGGAGAAAAGAAAAAAAAAAGAACAGTGGAGTAGGACGTTAAAACGACAATGATGTTTAAACGCACACCTCGCGTATCTATACACACACAGATGCGCGCGCGCGCATATAGGCAACGATTCCCCTCCTAATATAAAAAGGCACCGCAATTACACGCCTATGAAAATAGACGTGCTCTTTTTTTTTTTGTTCCTTTCCAGCGGCTGCTCGCGGTATTATACAGAAAAAGAAAGGTACACACTGCACTGCACAGCGGCGGAAAGTGAGAAAGAGGAGTTAAGAAAAGAAGAAAGGAAAGGAAGGAAGGAAAGAAAGAAAAATACACACCCACACGCGCTCACTCCCATATACAAAAAGGAGCGACAAAGATAGAAGTGAGAAGGTGCAGTAACGTTGCCGCTGCAGTCGTCTACTCTCACTCTCTCTCTCTCTCTCTGTCTCTCTCTCTCTATAACGTAGATCTTATAGGCAGCAACGGTATCGTCGGTCGTCGTCGTCGTCGTCGTCGCGCTGCAACGAGCGAGGAAAACACACTGGAAACCGGAAACTCTTGGCGCGAACGCGACTGCTTTATACACACACACGCACGCGCACTTACCGACACAACTCGCCGGCTCTATGTAGCCGTCCGAAAACCAAAAAGAAAACAGATATAGTATATATAAAAGAGTCCCCGTTGAACGAACAAATGGAAAACTGTAAATACATATATCGCTTACACACACATACACACACACTCGCGTCCGCGATACAAGAATGAAGTATGTAGGTATACACAAGTACGCGCGAAGATTAGTAATGAGGTGTATAATAGGTGCGCGCGAGTGTGCGCGATAACTGATATGAAAAAGAAGAAGTAAAGAGGCTGCGAGGCCTGCGTATATTATACACGAAGACGCGCGAGATATGCGCAATAGCAGAGCGAGTATTGTATAGCGGTGCGCGTTAGACGGCTACCGCGGAGAAGCTGAGACTATCTATCGAGGCGCGCGCGCTTCCAGCCTTTGGAGCTCCGCGTATATAAGCTGCTGCTGCTGCTGCTGCGGTACGGCGCTCTGCAGGTGCATCCTTCTCTCTCTCTCTCTCTCTCTCTCTCTCTCTCTCACACACACACTCTCTCACTGGCACTCCTCCTCTCGGTCCGGAGCTTTTCTTACCGCCTCGGAGGTTAATTCGGGATTCTCTCGCTCTGTCTGCTCTCTGCTCGTGTGAGCCCATCTGCTCGTGCGATCGCGAGTCGAGCTTTTTCTCTCCCTCTCTCTCTCTCTCTCTCTCGCTTACCCAAAGGTCACTAGGAATGTGGAGAGATGGTATAAGAGAGGAAGAGAGAGAGAGAGGAGAGACACCCTTTGGATTCTATTTCTCGCCTATACTGGCGCCGAGATGCTGCTGCTTCTGCTGCCGCTAAGGAGTCGAGCTCCGCGCGCGTACATCGGCCCCGTCCACGTGCTTTCTTTTGCAGCTGCGAGCGACGAGCTTCGTATATATATGCCGACGCACACGTGCACATTCATTCTGGGTGAGGCGCGCAGACGCTCCGCATGCTGCCGCTGCTACCTCGTATTATATGTATATATATACACGCGCGTGCGGTATATAAGTACGTATATATATATATATATAGAGGAGCTTCGGCCGCGATGCAAAATTGAGGTCGAATAGAGATTGTTATGGGGGGCGGGGGTGTCGGACCCTTTTTATTTGGTTATATACGCCGAGCTTTAATGCTACACTCGGTAATTTTGGAGGATGTCGTAAACGCCGTATGGGCTATATGCGATAGAGTATTAACGTGACGTCAGCAAGCTGCTAAAACTGTATATATACATATGTGAATCGGTTATATACTGGATGATCCCGTGGCTGTAGCTTTCGCGACTTGATTGCGTCGTGAGACTGGAATAATTGTATATGGGTTTGATTTAGTCGTGGTTTTAGGCCGTGGAAATAGATTGCATAGCCGCGAGAAGCGTGGTTTTTATACATTGTGGGTAAAATAATTAATATATAGCGGCGAGAGTTAATGGATTTTTTTTTCACATTCAAACGGATCCAATGACCCTTTTGGCACTAATTAGAGCACTGGAAAAAAATCGTTATACGATCGAGTTATTATATAGCGGGAGAGAGAGAGAGAGATATGCCGCGGCTGGGTGAAACTCGTTAATGATTTACGGCGCGTCATGGAATTTTCCCCCATTGTTGCACAGACCTGCAAAATCAGAGTGTGCGCACGCGTTAATTGACACTCCGTGCGAAATTAAAGAATATATATATATATGAAAATTCACACGTATATCCGTGAGCAGCATGTAATTTCTTTTCCCTATAGTTCGCGAATGAAACGATACGTTGACGCGAAACGCCCGAATGATTTAAGAAATCCGTGCAAGCATTCAGTACAGAAATAATATTTACAGCCCCCGGTCACCCATATATCGATCGTTAATGCGCGATGCGGGAGTTTGAAACTGACGACGCGACTTCTTAGGTAGTTCGAAATTTTGGTGCACCGATAGCGAGAAAAGAAAAGAGGAAGTTCACGAGAAAGCGCTCGACGGTTCCGTTCGTATATCTTTGCTTTCCTTTTATCGACGTCGGTCGTGCGTTGACATCGCGCCTCGCTTATACATCGATCCTCGACTCAACACTTGGAATTTAGACGGTTTTCCTTTCTTTTTTTTTTCTTTTTCTTCCACGCTACATGGATTTTCAATCAAACCTTTTGTTTTAGTTTCGACGAATACGAGCGGCTATTATACTACTCTTACTTTCGTTCTGAAAAATGAGCTGATTTCCTTTTTATGTTTGCCTTCCGCGTGTTTTCCGATGCACATCTCTCTGTGTGTGTGACTTTTGAAGCTTGAGTGTTTATCATTAGGTTTGCATTTTACGATATATCGCCTTGTTTAATTATAGACTTTTAAATATTGTATTATACGTTGTTGTTTATGTATGTTATAAGCAATAAGCAAGAATGAACACATAGCGAAAATGAATTAGAGAAAGAGAAGCATTAAAAAAGTACTGCATGTATTATTTATTATACGTTATATATGTATTATAATAGAAATTGCCTTTCACCATTCTCATCTTAAATTAGAATTCATGCCACGAAGTGAAGAATTTGAGCTTTGAAATTACTTACCTAAGATCGTTGAGAATCGGAAGGAGTTTCAGACCTAAAAAATAAACGATTTATATTATATATATATATATTCTTTCTCAATTAAAATATTTTCCAACGGTATTAATAATACAAAAGTGTCGTGACAATACTAAATTCTCTCAATATTACATTATACTCGAACCGATAACATCAACAATTATATACGACACTCGATATACACCTACATTATCGCTTCCTGCATCGAAACCCCCCTCAAATAAAAGCATCAAACCCCGCGACAAAAGAAAAAAGAGTGCAGAGTCCCCGCAGTAAAAATAAAGTCAGCGCTTAAATCTCAATTATGCGGACGTTGTCTCTCTTTGGTTGACGTATCCCTAAAGACACTCGCTCCTAAAGGCCCCTTATACAATAACCGCGTACCGACACCAGGAAGCGCCCGCGCAACAACAAAGAGCCCAAGAGAAATATACTACGTCTTTTACTATAATTAACGAGGCCCGAAAGCCTCTCCGCTCTATATACATAGCACATCATTCGCTCGTGCACCACGCGTGTCTATTATATATACGTATAAATGCGCAATAGGTTCGCACAGGCCAAGGGATTCCCCCTTCCCTTATACTTTGTCTATCTTGGAACGCACGCGGCCATGCGTAATACGCCAGATTATTCGGCTCTTCTGCAAGATAAAGTGCGGAATTCGTCACTTCCGCACTGCAACGCTTTCTAAGCAGTTCCTGTAGAAACCATTGGGTATAACGAGGAATCGCACGGTTCCCAAATACTCATCGATTAAACGCGGGGCTCGGTTATCCAAATATACACCGCTTACACGGAGAACATATAGTGAGCGGAGAGTGGATTAATACTCACCGATGAACTCGTTCCTGATCCGCACGCGGTCCTTAAGGACCGGCGCGGAAATGACTAGACAGTTGATGAATGCCAGTAGCGCCGTCTGGTAATCCTCGGCGCTCGCTTTCCGCAACTCGTCGACCACCAGCAGCAGCCTGTATCGCTCGCCTTTGCGCTCCTGCAACCGCCGTACACCCATAAACACACACACACACACACACACATCGCGAATCGAAACATACATGTATTAGCTGGCTGGCATAACACAATTGCTGCGTCGATTAAGTGGGTGGGGGAGGTGGAGGAGGGCGCCACTTCGATTGTCTAATGTATACGTGGTGTGTGGCGCCCACGCGACGAATTATTATATATTGCGTGGCGACGATGAGTCGATGAGATGCGGGGGACAACTCTACGTTGCCTCGGACGCTCACTCGGACTCTTTTTACCGAGATTCCGCCGGAGAGTGAGTGAGAGAGAGAGGGATTTGTGCAGCAGCGCGGGATTATTGCGTTTTGGTTCGTTAGCGTGTTTTTTTTTGTACATGTGTATAATATGCTTTTGGAAGTGGATATTAAAAGTGTGCTGTGCTTAATTGATTTCTTTATTTAATCACGTCGTTTTAGCAAATCTTGTGTGTCATATACTTTAGTCGACCGCGTTAATAACCCAATTATATTTACGATAATGAAACTGCTACTGCAATAGCGTTCTTTTTTTATCTCACCGTCGTTGTAATGCAGCATTCAAATTGCCACTTAACCGCCGAGAAGAAAGAAAACAAAGACGCGATACTTTTTTTAAATTACTTCTTATGCCAACTGGAACTAATATCGCGCATAAATCCGAGTTTACATCCCGTGCTATACTCGAAACGGTAAGATTAGGACTTTAAAGAAAAACTGAATAGGATCGTCATGAAGTGGGAAGGATGGGTCACGGAAATACAATTTCTATATTGTTCACCAAAACCGAAAAAACATGCATATTCATTTATCTCGTCGCGCGCGTTAAAAGCATCGCGGACACACGTTATTCAATTTCTTTTTTTTCCTTCTGCCCGGTCTTTCATAAATTATTTAACGTTCTTTCAAATATTTTGACTTTTACGACCGGCACGAAATAAAGAAAATGCATTTTTATTAGGTAACGAAACGATTTGCATAAAGTTAAATATGCGAGTAGCTGCACTGTATATACTATCGCGAGATTCACCGACGCGTAAAGCAAAAAGTACACGGTGAAGCGACCACGAGTTCGCATCACGGTATTTTTGGGTAATACGTGTAGTGGAGGTTTTTCAGAGCGTGCAAACCGAACTTTTACTCAACGGTATAAGATTTCACTCTACCGATGCGACTGGAGAAGAAAGGGTCGATCAAAGACACAGTGGACTCGGCGCGTGCCATCTCAAAACGAAACGAAAAGCCAAAAACTTTCACTCGCGCAGAAAAATCCAAAGGAATTGCTCAACGCAATGCACGCGCAAATATGATTTCAACACGCATTTTTGGGCCAATAGCGATCTTCATTATTTTCGTTTGTGCAACAACCAACGCGTTCGCGCGATCGTATAAGTACGGTAAAGAAAACACACACTCGAGAGAGAGAGAGAGAGAGAGAGAGAGGGAGAGAGTGTGCGCGTTTTACTCGGTTATTCGCTAGTGTTACCTGGTAAATGTGTAGAGTGTCGATTGCGCGTTGTCTGCCATCTTGACTGTAGACGCAGAGCGCCGAGAGCAATTCGACGACTTGCTTCTTCACGGATGGACAGGCTGTGTCCAAAGCTGCAACAAAATTCAGAGCCCGTGTAAATCTACCATACGACGAGCAGAGAGATAAAGCTGCTGCCTTAGCTATATATCATATATACACACGAAAAGAGGAACAAATCTAACACACAAGATTGACATTGGTTACTATATCTATAGATATGAAGAACAAGATCTTGTGTGCTGTGTGTTAGAGCTATATAGATATACTAACCAATGCTAATCTCGTGTGCTATATTTGTTCCTTTTTTTTTTCGTGCGTAGGGCTTGAAAGACTTACCGGAAGCGAGTTTGTTGCAGTAGTCGGGGTTATCCACAATGTAATCGAGACCAACGTTGGAATCCATGTTGACTGCATTTGTGATGAACTAACACGCTCGTGTGCCGATCTGCGGGAAACAAATATAGATATAAATTAATTTTGGTAAGGCCTTGGACGCGAGTTGGATGTATATGTTATTGTGCGCGCGGTGCACTTCGTGATTTATTTGCGGTAGGAGCTATCAACGTCAATTAATTAACGTTATATAACGAAAAAAAAAAATCGTTACTTTTGCTATATTAAGAACTGTAAGCGTTTTTTCTTCCACGCCTAAACTGTTTTTTTTTTCTTAAACGATCAATTAACGTATAATCGAGCAATTCGTCTATAGCATCAGCGAAGTTTGCAAACAAAACGCGATCAGCATGCGCATAATCGAATAGCCTAAAATAGAA
This sequence comes from Megastigmus stigmatizans, assembly GCA_900490015.1. NCBI lineage: Eukaryota > Metazoa > Arthropoda > Insecta > Hymenoptera > Megastigmidae > Megastigmus > Megastigmus stigmatizans. Next base: position 6,604 of record UELV01177643.1, on the reverse strand, counting down.
TTAAACGATTCCATCGATTTTATATATATATAACCCATCATCGTCCTCTTTAATATTCATTGCCTTTAAAAACTAAAAGCCGTGTCCGCATGCAGCCTCTTACGAGAAAGAAAAAACGACAAATTTCTAATCGGATAAGCGGCGTCGTTTATATACCACGGACAACCTGAAAATGTGTCAACACGAAGTATCATAAGCAGAGGAAAAAGTCGGCGTCCATCGGTTGGCTCTCCATGCACAAGAGAAAAGAGTCCGCAATGGAGATCCTCCCGAAAGATCTCTCCATTATCGCGGTGCATATCCGCGGCGGCACGACTTCCGGTTTCATCATCATCCAAACTCATCGCGCTCATCGTCTATTCATCGGCGTATAATACATATATCGGAGCTCCGCTAGAGCTTTCCCCCGTATACCTATACAGCCACTGCAGCAGTATATACTAGCCTATAGTTGCACAATATCGTCCCGGATAAACGAATCTCTTCGAATTTCCCACGAGATATCTTCTCTCTCTTTACTCTATAGTCAATTCTTATATATACACATAGATATACGAGCCACACGTGCATATAACACACAGATCTCTATACTATGGTGTATATATATACGAGAAGAGGGCAGTTGGTCGTTTGATTTACGATCGGCGCCGAGCGCGAAGGTCTAGGTTGAGAGAGTCGACTCTCGCGCGCTTCGACGAGGAAGAGCCTGTATGATGCTGCTGCTGCAGCTAATCGAATATTCAGAATCGAACAACGTAAATTTTCCTGCAGTTCGCTATTCGTGGGGGCTGCTGATGCTCTCTCATCGATTATTCATCCCGCGCCGTGATAAAACGTCTATATTTCGCCTGTACGACGACGACGCGACTACGTCTGTTTTTAGCGAATGCTTTTGTGCAGTCAGGCGAGGTTCGATCGATCGTTCGCTCGAGCTATTAACATTTTTTTTCCTCGCGACGCTGCTCTTTTTTAATCTATTAATAAGACGCGTCGCGGCGATTTATCCTCGTTTATATATTACGGCGGCCCGAGAGGCGTTATAATAGTTTATGTGCTGCGTCTCGCGTACACTTGTGTGTTTATGTATTTATGTGGATAATTCGCTAATCGTTGACTATCGCCTTAGTAGTCGATTGAGCGATCGACTGGCTTGTATCTTCGGACACCACTCGCTTTGAAACACTTTAGTGTATGAGCCTACTACAGAACATGATATAGTTTTAAAAAACTGCAATAAAAATGAATCGGCAACGGCGACACGATCGAAGGAGTATAGTAATGTTGGAATAGAAATTAATATATTGTCTGTCGGCTTGGTTCTTTACAGAAAGGATCTCCAGCACATTAATTTCCAGTATTCAAAGATTCCTAGTCGACCCACTTGCCGAAATAATATATTATAATTGTGCAATTCCCGCGTGAATGAGAAGCCGAATGTCCGTCCAAAATAACAATACGCGCACAATAAAGAAAGGACTTGACAACTTAGATGAATTATTAACAAGTCGAGATTTGGCAACGCTATACCGATAATAGGCAAGAGCACACATCAAATATATGTGTTAAAGCTGCAGGCGAGTTTTTCAAAAAAAATATAAATAGCTGGGTCGCGAGTGCGCGATAATTAAAACGCGCGTCGCTGATTTACGATATACATATACGCGCTCAGCTCAATGTAATCGTCTTTCCATGTAGGGGTCCATCAATGTCCGTCCGCTCGTACACACACACGTATATATAATACATAAGTGTCCCGAGTGGTGCGAATAAAATGCGCGGACTCGTCCGGTATTATTCCGCGGCCAAAATAAAGAGCCGCGCGCGCACCAAATTGGTCATATCAAGAATATATATATATATTCCAAAATAACGAACTTTATCGCTCGACTCGGTGCAGCGCGCGGTATTTTAAAAATGTGTAGAACAAAAAAAGAGAAAGAGAGAGAGAGGAAAAAATCGCTTGCAATGATTTATAATATTATTGGCTGGTGTGCGCGACGTTTTATTCTTTTATGGCGCGGATCGTTTAGCTTGCGTGCGCTCGAGCGGCGCGCAAATTAAGTGAAATATCGTGACTCACAAGGTCCCGCGCAATTTGCGCTGCAGCGCGGATTACTTTCGTTCTGGGTTAAATTTTTGCCCGTTTAAAAAGGCTATTTTTTGACCGCGCAACCTTTTTTTTTAAGCGTTTTGTTCTTTTCCATCGAAGTCGATTTTGTATACATACACGACGGTAACGTAAGAATCTGGAAAATCCAAGAGAACGGTGGAATACGCGGAATCCCCCGCTAAAGAGTTTTTTTGTGTATATCTGGACGACTCTGCGATGAATAAATGCAGATCCCAGTCGATACCGCGGAATGTAAACGAATTCCTCATAACAAAGATTTACCACGAAATACGCCGAAAAATTCCTATGTGCGTTAGGATTATTCGTTTCAAAGTTTGACTGCGAGGCGCTCCCTTCAAATTTCGCACTATTCAAATGAATCTATAATAACAAAGAAAATGGTCTAAATGTCAATTTCCTAACATACTATCTAATTTAATCGTTAACGAACAAAAACAAAAAGAAGGAAAAAAAACAGCGAAACATCGAGACCAACAAACAAGCTCGAAACCTCTGAAAATCGTTCGGCACGACGGTGTACACCCTTGACCCTGGACAATTACGCGCAACGTCCTCGACTCGGTCCCCAAAAAAAGAAGCGAGCGAGAAAGCATCGACCATATATTTGGTCGGGCAATAATTTTCAGGCCCCCCTCCCCGATACCGACGAAGTATCAACACAGCGCTGCACTGGCGCGACAAACGAACTGTCGAAAAAAGGCATCAGGCCGCGGTGCACAAGCGATAAAGAAGAAAGGTGGCGAGGCAAAAAGGTGCACTGCACTGCTCCGGCTTCGATGTAGTATAATAATAAAAGGAGAAGTGAGGGAGTGGGGAAAGAGAGAGAGAGAGAGAGAGAGAGAGAGAGAGTCTCAGGGGCGTCCGCGCGTGTGTCACGCGTGTTATTTCCTTTTAGGGTATAACGGCCCGACCGGCCGCACAATGCCTCTTTTCAATGAGATCGAGAGTGCACTCGCCGACGAGGAGAAGAGAGAGAGGGAGAAAGAGAGAAGAGGATGAGACGCGAGCTGCGCTGAACGCATGCAGAAAGAGAGAGAGGAAGAGAGAGAGAGAGAGAGAGAGAGAGATGCATGCGGTCGGGAATAATAAACAGACGTACGGCCGAGCGGCGCCGAGAGCGAAGAGAAGAGAGACTCTCTTTCTCGGACTTGGCCGATGCTTTTTTTACTGCCTGGCTGGTGCAGAGAGAGAGAGGGAGAGAGAGGATGACTGGAATTGCGACGACGCTGCTCGTCTAAGCCTTTGAATAATTCGTTATTGCGAGCACGTTGACGCTGCGATTTCTTATGATAATAAAAGTATATATGCGCGTCATTGTAACCGCTGCTGCGATCGCCATCACCAATCGCGTATATATAGTCGCTTATAATACCTTCGTATAATATTTTTAACGATATTTATATGCTAATTTCTGGATAAGCCAATCAGGCCCCTTTCATTTCTTCTTTTTGAGGCACAGCAGAAGTATATACGGGTGTTTAATGAACTTTCATTCTTTTGCGAGGGATATAATAGTCGACTTCTGTTTGCTTTTTGGACCACGGATCGATTGATATAACTACGCGGCGGAATCGATGTACCGCTGTAGTGTGTATAGCAAAGGAGCTTCAATTAACGCTGTATTTTATTAATGTGATTTGATTAGCGGCAATTTTCGTGTCCGAAGCGCGTTGCGATCGCTGAATTTGATTGATATATGCTACTATTTATTTGAGACGAGATGATTTTTCTGATCTACCGATCAAACGCGTTTACAGTCGTGCGAAGGATGAAATTGTTGACGGCCTCCGTATTGAACTGAAATGATTTCAGTTATTATGAATTAGTTCCATATTAAGTTATTCTTGATCACAAGTTAAAAAAAAAGAAATCAAAATAAATCCTTATTTTTAACGTTTTCAACGAAGACAGTTATAAATTTAAAAAAATTTGATTATTATGTTAATAATGTTTGATTATTTATATTCCAATAACAGAAATGATTAATACTATAATCAGAATTTCAAATACTATATTTTTAATCTGTAATATATACTATCTAGATGGTACAAAATGTCTTTTGTAAAGTTCCTATAATGGAGTATTTGAAATTCGTGACTAATTCGTCTTTTGTAGAACTATTCCTGTAAAAATGATTCATAATACACGCTTCTATAAACGTATATCTAAATACAGTACAGAAATGAGTAAGACGGCGATAAAGTATGGGTCATAGAATTTAGAAAACAAGCCGGAAACTTTCAATTTTGTACTAATATTAAGTTCAGGACTTTCGCTAAACAAATTCTCATTTGATAATGGGATTCTTAAATGGAATTTTTTAATCTACCTATTAATCTTATATATTTCTTATATATAGTAAAATATTTAGGGGCACATAATGTTTACCGGTAGAACGTTACAATTTGCAGCGATTCTTCTACAATTTTCTCAATGACTTTGCGAACAAGACTAGAAAAGACTAAAGAAAGAGATTCTATTTTCTCTATATCATCGTACGAGTATAATTTAAATTTTCGTACAGCGAATAACGTAGCTGCATAAACGTAATTGGCACTAAGCAAAATACATAAAAAATATTCTTCCATCTCATACATTTATACGTTATTGAAACCATAGTTTTCACTTGCATTAGAATCGAATGAAATTGTGTTAAAATCATAGAAGGTGCGTACAATATCGATATTTTTGTACCCCAGAATGCGGTACGTTCTTTGATCATTAATCGGGCATTCATACGAGGCAAACACAGAAATCAAACTTTCCATTCGTGACAATAATCGTTGAAAATATCGTTATTATTCATTGACCACATAAATATATATATTTCCGAGTACTTTAATGGTGTTTGCTTGCTTTATATAGCTCCTCGATAATAGCCGTGTTTTCCAAAGCTGTCTGACATCATTCATTCTTCCATCATTTCCTAAATTGAAAACACTGACACTTTCAGAAGACGGAGTGTGTTTTCAATTAAAGTTCGATCCTGCTATTAAAAAGGTTCGTTCTACAAACTATAACAAAATATAAGCTTTGCTTTGAACATTTTCAAGACTATATAGTTAAATTCAGTAAATATAGTTTTTCGGTAGCAATTGTTTCGGATGGATTTATATATAGGTGTCGGCTTTTGATAAAGGCTTTTCACTGTTCGTATACGCTTAACAATGACTCTGCACGTTTATACCTGTTCCTTATTATAAACTTTTTAATTGAAAATCATTGTGTTGATTCATTTTTTTTCTCTTGAAATATATTGGTTCATAAATCATTAAGAAATCAACGCAAGCTCTTTTATGTACGAATTAATGCGCACATTGTCTCGTGAAGTTGAATTACAGTAACTTTTAGAGCTTCTTTTTATGGTATGCTTTTGCGGCGAGCAAAGCAGTGAATTAACAAAAAAAAAATATTAATTAAAGTTTTATTATTCAAGTTTATTTAGTAATTGTACTTTGCGAAAGAATGAGTTATTTATATATATATAAGAATCGCGCGTACATAAATAACACTGTTTAGGACCGCAAAGCAAAAACAAATTTTTCGCGATGTCCATAAATAAATAAATAGTCGCGCCGTTTAAAGAACGAAAATAACTCGAAACGGGGAACAAGACAAATCGCGCAAACAAAAAAAAACGCTAAATCTCATTAAAATTAATAGCTCTTATTCATTGTACTCGGTCCGCAGATCAGATTCAAGAATCATTTTGCTCGTGTGGCACATAACAGACCGCCGCCATTATAACGACATATTATCCCAAAAGGCAGAGAGACTCTGGGCCTTTACACACCATTCGATATGTGCGATATTTTTCAGCGATAAAACTCAAAATCGATTTCTTTTCTCTTGCTATATAGCCTCTCGTCTCTCGTTCGCGGTTTCTACGAATCCCTCGGCCATTATGCAAATCGCTCCCCCGTGAATAATAAATTACTGGGCTCTTTGAATATATTAGCGAATTATATTGGACACGCGGCTTACGAAAACCGCAAAACGTCGTCGTAGTCGGTCGCGACAACGAAATTAAAATGGAAAGACGTTGAGGAGTCGAGCGAGAGAGAAAACGACCGATTCGGAAGCAAAGAAGAGCGGCGACGCAAGAAAAACATATCGCCGGGGCCCATTGAAACCCCCCCTGCGCGAGAATAAAACGAATAATAGCTCTAGACACCGGCCGACGCGCGCAGAGAAAGTGTGTACTTAAACAAGATGTACAAGCGCGAGTAAGACGAAAGGAGGGAAAAGCGGAAGAAAGAAGAGGAGGAAGAAGAAGAATAAGAAAGGTATAGTGAGGGTTAAGAGCCCATAGAATTGCGTCACGGCGCGTATATTATACACACGCGTGCAGCAGGCGCATACCTCTTGGTCACCGTTTAAAAATAGAACGGCTCGCGGCGAATTATTAAGGTTGTATATACGTTCGTACAGACCCCATACGGAGCGTATATATAATATTGTGTATATATATAT